>CABFOV010000523.1:96363-115757 GCA_902141375.1 Timema poppense
TTGTTCAAAATGTTTCCCTCTGTTCCCAGCACTGGCTAACAGTGACTTGAAATCCGCACTTATTTCATTCCAAGTGTTTCCGTCTAGTGTTAGTACTGGTAAGAAGTGACTTGAAATATGCACTTACTTTTTTCCAAATGTTTATATCTAATGCTAACATTGGTTGGTTAACTGTGACTTGAAATATGCCCTTACTTTTTTCAAGTGCTTACTTCTAGTAACAGAACTGATTAACAGTTACTTGAAATCTGCACTAACATTATTTCAAGTGTTTATTTATAGTACCAGTATCGGTTAACAGTTACTTGAAATCTGTACTTACTTTATTTCAAGTGTTTACCTCCATTGCCAGTACGAGTTAACAGCGACTTAATTTCTTCACTTTATTTCAAGTGTTTTGCTCTAGAACCAGAGGTGGCTATTATTGACTTATAGCTTAAGTATGCTTTATTTTAATTGGCTCGCCCTTGTACTCTCAGGGGCCATGCGAGACTTAATAAAGGGACCGCTATAAATACCAATACGTTATAATATCTTAGAGTAGATAGTTTTAATACCTTATTAAACTGATGCAATATTAATTAGAACCTATTCAACTAAATGTTATTCATGTGTTTCATCGGTAATATAAAGTGGTATGATATAAGTTGTTTTTTCTACTCTATTTTCTTACAAATTCTCTGGCATAATATTAACATTGCCTCAAAATGAGTCTATCTCCTTAGATTCATTTGTGTAATTTTTTACTACTATAACCCACCTTGGTGAAGTAGTTAGCTAACGCGCAAGTTTCGTGTTGAGCTAGACTGTTGAGGACGGAGAGATTGATGTTCGACTATCGCTACGGTGAACTGGGGGTGTTTTTACTTAATGGTTTTCCACTTTCCTTCCCCGCAAATGTGGGTTCACTTCCTCTATATTCAACTTTCCCAATTCCTAACACTTTAGTGTAATGCCTACTTAAACGTATACTCCGAATGGGTAGTAAGATGGGGTGCTAAGTATTATTATTAGTACTGCTTGAATGAGCGTTAATTCGTGTATCTGTCAAAGTGTTTTGGTATAGCTGCATCTTACCTAACACTCTTTTGACTAAAGCTAATCAATTTTTTTTTTCAATCTCTTCTCACTCGCCCGTTGGTATTACACGCATCCATCTATAATGTACTCTAATCGGTGAATGTATGGACTCTATAATGACTGGCTTCTCGTTGTCATGAAATACAATATGTTGCGGTTTATAAAACTGTCTTGGGTTGTAGATTTATAAAACAGCCACAAAACACCTGAACTGTCTTTGTGCTTCACTACAAGCCCTGTCATATTGATAAGTAAGAAGGTTGACTAAGGCAATATATTGTTTGGGTACGAAGACTAATATACAGGATGGGGCATGAAGTGTTGACACATTTAATAAAATTATATATTTACTATTTTTACTACTAATTGCTTCAAATTAAACTTAAAATAACAACAAAAGTTTGAAAATTTTCTACACACCATCTCTTATTAATTTTATTTTAAATATTATCCTTAAATGACCACCATTATATGCAATACATTCTTGTATGTGCTTATAAAATCTTGACATGAATTTGCTTTGTGTCTCTTGTTGAATTGCTTTAATTTCTTGACTTGTTCTTGGGTGAGTCGGGTAAACATGTTTCTTTAACATGCCCCACAAGAAAAATATCCGTGCCGGTCGTCTGCGTTGTGACGGAACTGGGTGACCGGCCGTAGGGTAGTCTGTCCTCGCAGTGGGTCGATGTTCGAACTGTGTGGTCCATCGAACCATCTTGCTGGAACCACATGTTGTTGATATACATTTCCTTACGTTGCAGTTCAGAGATCAGGAAGGTCGAACATCAATGGAAGTGCTTCCCACAATTTTCCTAGGCACCTTGTTTTACTATTTCGGGTCATCGCATGGCCACCACGTTCAATAGACCTAACAGCTCCGGACCTTTTCTTGAGGGGCGTGTTAAAGAGTCATTTTTATGCAATTCGCCCAATAACAAATAAGTAACGTAAAAAATTATTGTTGAAACTGAAGCAATTCAACAAGTGACATTACACAAATTTATGTCAAGTTTCAAGCAGCGCATACAACATAATGAATGGTATATAATAGTGACATCTTAAGGACATTGAAACTAATAATTCAAGGGAGTTTGCAAAATTTTCAATATTCCGTTGTTATTTTAGGTTTAATTTGAAGCATTTAGTAGTTAAAAGAGTAAATATATTGTTATGAAATGTGTCAAAATTTTCTGACCCACCTGTATAAACTACACTAACGAAGTAAGAACCATTAATTTGGAGTTGGTAAGAAATATGGGAGGGTTTGATCCGCTTTCCCCTCCGCGCATACCACCTTGTACTTGACCATCATTTTTTTTTGTAACATTTTCTGGTTAGATAGCTTTTGTAAAATTTACACGACCCAAATTAGCAAAAAAAAATCTATTTTCTTTGATAATATATTTTAAAAAGATAACAATTTTCTAAATTTATTGAAAAACTTTATTTTACTTACTGTCACTCAAAGCTTACAATAAAATTTACAAATTATATCTATCAGTGAAGATTGTTTTATAATACATGTGGGTAAAATAATGTGGTATTGGAAAACTTACTGTGGTTATAGTTAAAATAAACACATTAAATTCAAACAATGGAAGACATCTAATTACTCAATTTTGATTTTGTATCCCCACAACGGTAATCGCACGGCTAATGTTGTCAGTATCGCAATATACCAGGCTTACAAGGTACGAGGTTCGTAACTCGTCTTGGTGTAATTTGTGGAAAGGAGGAAGGGAGTGTCCTGTTGTGCTTTATCCCTCAACATCCCTCTTCCACGCCAACATGGGTGCATTTCTTCTAAAATGTCTTTCACAGCCCTATCTCATTGAAATAAGACTTATGTTAAATTTAATGATTAAAAATATAAATTAAGTTTGTGAATTCGTTTGTGGGATTGCGGATAAGTGGAGGAGAAAGAAAAGTTTGCGAGTGATGATACATACAGGATAACCGGAGGAGCTAAATATATTATTTATATCTCTCTCCGTGTATTGATTCCTCCGGGCCTGCCTCGCGGGCAGACAGCCAAAAACTTACTTTGCGGGGCTGGGCAGAATACCGAGGCCAAACACTCGGGGAAACGCCTTTAGGCCTCTTTCAAGTAAGTACACCTCCCTCCCTTCACCACAATCCTATGACCAGCCACGCCTTCAGGACAGATTCTCGAAATAATGATTTTAATGACGGGACACACGTATAGATGGTCGCATGGTATAAAGTGCCATTCTCACGATAGGATAACCGTATACTGGGAGGCCAAGGTTCAAACCACGGATGAATGTACTGAGGTGTGTTTTTACTTGAATTGTGTCGAAGCTTCTGTTTCACCAATCCTAATTCGAATCCGAATCTTTATTTTATCCAAGAATTCCGAATCCCCAATCTCGAATTAGAATCTTTACATTGATAAAAATGATGAACAAAAGAGGAAATATTAATATTATGGAATTATAGAAAATATAAATAGTAGATAACTGTATATATGTTACTCTATAAATACACTAGTTATAACATACATATATTCAGTTATATGTTAAATTAACTGTCTGGGGTATGTTTGTTGGCCTTGTAAAGAAAATTATAATTCAAAATAAAAAATAATTGTGTTGACGTTTAGAATCTTTAGTTCTATATTTTATCCTGAATCTCAAATATCCTTAAGGATTCGAGGGCTCGAAGATTAGTTTTTTTAAATAAAAGTGTGAGTACACTTACTCGTAATTCTACCCTCCTCATCGCCGTACCATTAGTGTGAATATGTGTATATCCCGGCGGGTAGTAGAACGTGATGCGCTTAATAAACAAAACAACTGACAATTGATAGCGTTGGTATCGGCTTGGAGCTGGGAGGTGTGGGTTTAAACTTCAGCTGGTTATGATAGGAGTTAATCTCATCAAACTTATTCCAGGCGTATATATTTTGTACACTTGTTATTCTGTTCCCTTAATTTATAGTTTTAGCTCCTTCTTGAATGGTAGTGCACATTAATTACGACCTAAAAGTATATATCACACCAAATATATTTAATATCCATAAACAGGAATATAAAATTTAAATTAAGAAATAATTCATCATCCCTAATCCACTTTGGTGCTCAAATTGTTTAAGGCGTCATTCTCTCAATAGACTGGACTGCCGACGGTGAGGAGACTGGTGTTAAAATACAGGTAGGATGTGTTAAGAGAGTTTATCATAAATGGGTTTAAAATTTGTATTGATGCAATTGTGGGTGGACTTACTCTATTTCAATATGTTTTTTACCTTTTGCACATAATCTTAGTTAATAAATTGATGGGTATAACCCAAACTGTTACTGACACGTGGTGATAAATAAAGAATCCGGTTTTTTTTTGTCAACAAGCCAATCAGATCATTTAGAGCTGCTTTGATGCGCTATAGGTCTATGGTGTTGGATTTACATTGTACTTGTTCATCATTAAAGGGGAGATTTGGGCTTTAAACCATCCAGGTACAGTTATTTTAGTTTAACACATGTGATTTTCATTCTGAAATTCATATATTCTATATTCTAATACATTTTCTCCAAACCACTTTCTCTTTTAATAACCTCTAGGTTGGACGTATCACTAAGTATAGCTAGTAGTTATATGAACAGTAGACCTCGCTCCCTCCATTTAAAAAATGCTAAGTAGATCATGTTAATAATTATGTCTTATCTTAAGATTTAACTTTGGATCAAGTTGAAACTTCTCCCATAATTTATCCTTGAATTTTAAGCTGAACTTTTTCCTTGGTGAATAAAATAGCCAAAACTATTATTTGTGCTTTTTAGTGAGGATTACGCTATATAGATATCATATTTTGAAAATTTAAAAATGACACCTGGACACGGGAATCGAAACCGGGACCTTTGACTTAGTATGCTAATACTCTAACCACTGAGCTATCAAAGACAAGAATTGTTCTGTACTCAAGATAATTCTTCACTCATATTTTAAGGCAGAGTCTATGATGGACGTGTGGAAATCGTCGGCTACAAATCTGTGATTTTATTAAGATCACGAGCTATCCTTGGTGTTCAAGTAGGACATAAAATAAATACACACCATATTCAGTAGAGCATTGTGTTTATACAATGCTAGCTCTCGCCCACAGCCTCGCTCGTATTAATGTCAGTTTTAGAAACATGTTTATTAAAACACTCATGAAATCTTAATTTATCTCTAAGAGAAGAAATTACGCAACTTATTGGGTAAATATAACCATGATGAGAAATTTAGAGTTGATAAAAGATGTTTCTTCAGCATAAAATTATTATTAGCACCGCGTCTTACTACCCGTTTGGGTTACACGCACTTACGCTAATGTGTAATGTTAGGGTGATTGTGAGATGAAATGGAGGACCTACAGTTTAACGTGTAATCCGAACCACGGTGGAGGCCTGAGCATTCCCCACACTCACAAGATGTCTTGTCAGAGGTGAAGGAAGGGTTTTTCAGCATAAAAAAGTCATGTAATTATTTCTTTTTTAGGATTAGACACACCGAATATTTGTATTAATTGAAAGACATAAAGTAACACAATTTAGGGGAATGCATCTTTGTAAACGGATCTAGTGGTTTTATTATCAAGAACAAAAAGTTATAGGCTGCTGCTAGAACTATGACAGGAACAAAAAAATATGTAGTGGTCCACGTATGAAACACTTGTCGTAGAAATCAACGCCTGCCACCTTCAGGGTTTGTCCTTGAGCTGTGTTGATTGTCATCACATAGACATCCTTGATAGGAAATCGCATGTATCAAAACTGGAAGATCAGGTCTGATGAAATCATTGGTATTCTAATATCACGACCCATTTACGGGTATTGCAACCTGTCATGACAGCCTCCTCTATGATAAAGTGTTTTAGACTGTTAACCTCTAGGCAGCAAAATGATGACTTCTTTAATTTTAACTGAAGACCATAAATGGGTAAACCAAATTTATTAAGGGAATTAAAATACATGATGCGGCGCACCGCACATAATTTATCTCACTTTTATCTTAACATATATATTTTACTAAAAACGTGCAGGATTTGTGAAGAGATTTAAGAGGTCAATACAGTGTATAAATATAACTTAATATACACTGTTACTTACTTATTCAATTGCATTAGAAACTAGGAACACTGTTGCCTCAAAGTGCATAACAATCAAATTCAATTTCAAAGACCTGAATTAAAAAGTATATATATATATATATATATAAAGTTTCGGAGCCTATTCATTACAAACAAACAAACAAACAAAAAATCAAACCTTTCCTCTTTATAATATTAGTATGATATGCTTATAGCTAATAAACTATTGGTTCTATTAATATATATTTAAAATTAAATATGTATATCTTTAATAGTATTACAATTTTACAATGATAAGCTATTACGTAGAAACTATCTAAAATATTTTCGGATAAATAATGAATATGGGAAAATTTCCCCTTATATAAAGAACCCTCAGTCATTTTCATAAGTCAATGAGAATTTCCATCTTTTTTATAATGATAAACAGCGTGAATATAAAATTTAATCAAAATCGTTGGTGCAAATTTTGAAAATAAATAAATAATATTTTCTCTTTTTGCCCGTCAGAAAACAACTACCCTTAATTTTAGGGTTAGATGTATAATTCCAAAAACTCTTCAGGGGAAACCCCTGATACCAAGTTTTAGCCCAATTGGGTAAAATAGTTTCACCTCTAGCCTGAGGTACAGACAGATGAATGGCATTGCGAAAACAATTTTTTGTTTCAGGGGGTCATGAAACGTCGACACTTATCAAAATATCGAGTTAGATTTTTATGACGATCACAATACTTTATCTCCAAGGTGTCAATAGAAAGTAAAAATTATACAGGCTAGTGCCTGTAAACATGTAAGTGTGGTATGGCGCTTTTAACTCGTCTAAAATACAGTCTTTAATTTTATCAGCCAATTTATTTTTGTAGATAATATAGTTTCTATCTGATTATAATCAGAAAATGAGTATTTTTATGATTTAGAGCGAAATAGGTTGTGCTATGGAAATTAAACTTTCAAGAAAAATCTTTTGACCTTGGCTGGTTTTGAACCCATGGATATCGAGTCATGGAGCAAGCTCTTTAATCCAAAACAACTAAGGTTGACCTACAATACGAGTCCCAGCGCTTTTTAAAATAATTAGTAAGATGCACTGTTTACGTCGTCCATGGTATATACATTTTCAAATGAAGCTGGACCTTTGATGACATGGAATTTCACTCTCTCATAAAAACACACTGTTTTATTTGGGTGTAAGGTATACATCCAGCTGAAGAACGTACCCATCATTACTTCAAAAGGTTCCTCAATAGAAATATCTTTCTTATATACTAGGAATTCTTAATTTTCTAAATAATAAATTATGTAGCCTGGCTCCATACAAACTGATAGACAACAAACTGCTCGATCAGCTATAAAAATATTTGGAAGGCTGGGTGGGTCAAGTGGCCGATACGACTTGGACCAACTGCTAGACAAGCTCATGTATAGGTGTACAAAGTGATAGACAACGAAGCGGTCGACACGAAAGGACAAATCTGTGAACAGACCAACTGCTAGACACGCAGAAATGACATGGACCAAGTGATCGACACGAGCTGGACCAAGTGATAGACAAGCCCTCATATAAGAAGACAAAGTGATAAACATTCAAGCGGCTGACACGAGAAGACCAATTGCTTGACAAACCTCGAGATGAATCCAGTTAAGAGTGACTTAAGAGACAGACAAGTTATTTAAAAACTAACAAAGCTCTAAACATGGTGGTAGTTGTTGAAATTACAGTTCTGGGTCACATTCTCCCATAAGGTTAACATTGATCCACCACATTGAATGGGGTGGGTCTCTTTCTCCTCTAACCTAACCTAACCTAACCTTAACAGGATTTTAATTTCAAAAGAGTACCTTATGTCCCTGTATTTGTCGTTCTGCCCCTTGCATCCCCCTCCTCTCTTGAGTCTAGATTCCAGCCTCCATCTCGTACTCTCCTACCAGCCTTCATTCCCTTCTATTACCTTGCCCGCCAATCGCTCCTCTCCTCTCCTCCTAACCTCCTACCCCCAACCTTGATCCGCAAAACTTCCAGTCCCCATTCTGTACTCTTACCTCCTTTCAGCCATACAGCTTCCTGGATCCATCCTGAGAAAGAGGTAGTCTGGCTCGATCATAACCGTGTTGATCCCATCTAGCTCCGATCCATCCTCTTACCACCCACCCCGCTTACCAGCTTGTCCTTAAAACGTGTCAGCTTGAATATTGTACCCTAAATGATATATCCAGCATCTTGCCACCCCTCCTTGTTATGTGATGGCTTAGATCTTTAGCCTTAAACGATAGTTCTTTCCTGCTTACCACTCATCCCTCAAAATATTCTAAAACGGTACTAAATATTTATGTATCATTCTCCACCCGACACCCTAAACGTCGAGACCATTCATCTGGGTGCGATCCCAGTCGGTTTACTGAGGATGGATTATCACAAATGGTTTTCCACACTCACCCCACGAAAAATTGGGTTTATTTCCACAACCTTACTCATCCCTAAACAGATAGGTGTAGCTAGTATAGAGGCGTATAGCTCGAACGGGTAGTACCTCTCTAGTAGGTATAACTTGGTGATAAAAAAATGTAGCCCTAAATATACAGGCTAGATATTAAAATTATCTCTTTGAAAAACAATAAACATCCTTTTTACGGTCGCTTATTGCCGGTTACTAATTTTACTTACTATTTAAAACTGTTGTCAAATTTCAAGTTTTAATAAAGGCCACTGAGGAGTTTTTATCCAATGGTTTTCAACTCTTTCTTCATGAAAAAAACTGGTATATTTAGTCTAAATTATAGCCTCCTCGTCTCTAATTTATTAATATAAAAATAAGATAGTTCATACGTGTGGACCAGCACTCACTGTTCTTTAATGTTGCAGCCAGCGTTGCAGAATTAATTGCTACCGTCCAATTAGTGATATTCTTTTATTAGGTCATCATTATTTCGAGTTATTTTTCACCTACATTTTTACTTTAGCAAACCCTACAAAAATATCTCAAGAAGTGTGAGGTTAAGCTGACGGATTGGGGGATTTTTAAAAATTGTAAACAAGGACAATCGTGTATTGAATTAACTGTTCTGTCACTTAGCCCACTCTTAACTGGATGATATAAAGTTTGTCGAGCAGTTGGTCCTCTCATGCCGACCACTTTGTTTTCTATCACTTTGCCTGCTGCCAATTAGCCTAAATGGTAAATAAATATCTTCATAAAGCGATCTTTAGAGCATAATTTTAAGAAAGATCCCAATGTTTTGTTGCTTTGGCTATTAGTGACGTAAGTAACTTTAATAGTAAAATATACACATTGCTCATTTTAGAGATGAACAGTTAAATGCATAACACCTTGAGTTATACCAAATGAAATTGTTCCCCCTCAACGCTCAAATTAATGCTAGACGTCCCTTTAGCACTGCACCTATTGTTTTAGTTACATACATACTTAATGGATTTGATGAAACTGCACCACTTTACAGCTCCACGTAAATTTGTGAATAGAACGATTGTTTATCTCTAACGTTAAAGAACGAATCGTTGCCAAGCGCCCTCCGTCATTGGGATATCATCTTTGATATACCCGTAATGCCCATCACCGTAGTGCTTTGAAAACTATTTGAATAATTTTTGATTGTGTGCATAGTGACGATCGATTCAAAGCGTATGGGTGTTTTACCCTCTATTTAGTTACGGTTTTATGCAGTTGTGGGTCAATGTTTGAATCTCGAATCTTCGAGCTGATCAGCGAATCTATATTGTTGGGTCTGATTCTTTCCTGAAGTCATAACAGTAGTGACACTTGTGGCAGTCCTAACTCTTTCAAATCTAGAGTGTACGTAAAACACTTAAATCTATTCGGTAGTTTTCTAGTTATAAAGTTATAAGCAATTATGTAAGTACAGTATCTCTTTTACAAGAATCTGTTAATTCAAAACAACTAACATGATTTCTATTGCGATTTACAGTTGAATTGTATAATATAAATTCACCCGCCTCGGTGGCGTAGTTGGCTAACGCGCTTGTCATGTTGAGCTCTACTGCTGAGGACGGGGAGATCGAGGTTCGAATCTCCGTCGAGTGAACTGGGGGTGGTTTTCCTAAATGGTTTTCCACTCTCGCCCCACGCAAATGCGGGTTCACTTCCTCTAATTCAACCTTCCCAATTCCTAATCCATTAGAGTAATCAGTACTTAAAGCGTATAACCCGAACGGTTAGTAAGACGCGGTGCTAAATATTATTATTATGTAAATTGTTTTTTCGATTTGGGGATCGAGTTATACAGATAAATTATTAATTCTACATTATATAGGATAATCCATTATTCATCACGTGTATTAATACAAAATATTTTTTTTTTAATCAGTTTTTTTAAGTTAATTTGTTTGATCAATAGTCTAAAACCTTCCCAGTGAGAACCTACACAGTATTGAAACACTCCATTGCAATCAATAACTGCATTATGCGCATGCACAACGTAAGATGGTTCAAGATGGGAGATGGCATATTTCCCGACCAGCAATCGGAAAAAAACATAGCGTGGCGTAGCGAGGCATATCCTAGCATAGCCTTCTGTGTAAACTAACACATTCAAATATATGGTCCACTATTATTCTAAAGAGGTAGCAGAGAAAATCTTAGCTTATCATTCTGTGTTTACCGGCCTTTACACTTAAATTTTTCAAACATGGAAACTGATCAAAGATAAAAATTATACAAATTTTAAAGTTTATTTATTTAATCATTTTAATTCGTCACCATGTTATTTCCATTTCAAAAGCAAGGAGAAAATAAAATAAAAATTCCTATCTCAAATCCAAAGATAAATAGCAGATTATAATACAGTGACCTGTATTTATGGTTTGGTTGATTTCTAGTCATATTAGTCAGCAAAAAGTGTTTATTTGCTTAATTAAAGTGTTACATTTATCGTTAAATGTATTTATTTAATTTGATCCTACATTTACATGGCCTGGATATGTATTCATACATATCAATTAGTACTCTAATTAAAATACTGCATATTAACAAATGACACAACCTTATAAATAAAACTAATGTTTTGTTGTTGGTTTATGTGTACACCACAAAGATCTTTTCGTGTTTCTCGCACACAATATCGATTTATTCCTACTCTACTGTTTTAGCAGAATATTTCAATCTACCGCTAATTGATTTATGAACACATTAATAGCTTTATGTGTCTAGATAGAGGTCAAGTGTTCAAAGAATTACTACACAATACAGCAGAACGATATCCCTTGAAATAGGTGAGTTGAGTTTAAATTAGTATATTTAAAAACAAAAAATACGAATTGTGTAAAACTTCCAACGTCACCAGTTTATATGTGTTTTTGTAACATTACATTACATTATGTTACAATAGGACCCGCCTCCATGCTGATATTAACGCATAGTTCTCTGTAATTCATACTACCCGCGCCAATTATACTGGCACAAATAAAATCCCTACAGTAGTACTATTCTCTATTGCAGTTCACGTAGGTTGGTACGACATAATAAAACAATTATGAATAATAATATTCTCTCTACATAGTCAATTTCAACATAATAAAACTGTTTGCGTACTTACGGATTGAAACTTCTGAAACTAGCAACCACCAAGACTGGCCACACCTATCATCCTAAATTGACAAGTGGGCCGAGCGAGCTACGATGTTCCAACAAGAATAAGTCCACTCCGTCCTGTTCAACTAACATATAATGAGCCAGCCAGTATTGGACACGAGTAGAGAATGACTATTCACCTATTCACCTGCCCTCTGATGGTAGAAAGATGAACTAATTTCAAAACATCAGGGGATTGAAGAAATGGTTTGGAAATCAGATGGAGCCTTGAAAACAAAGGGTCTACGTGATCTTCCAAAGCCGCATTGACGTCACCTTGCGTGTGTTCAATTCCCCCACCTTGATTCTATTGCGACGAAATCCACTATATATTGTGATGTGCATGTATGCTAAAAGGACTATTTGATTTCAACGACTGACCTAGGAACATTGTCCTGGACATAGACAATGTCAGGATAAAACATTTATATATTATATCTTCATCAAAATCGTAACTGTGTCGATTTATTTATTGGACTCTGATTTAATTTTAACTCTTAGTGTCAGCCATGTTAGATGTTGTAATTTTTCTATTATCTAAATCTATTGATTTTTACCTGATCGTTAAATTTGAAATGAGGCTCTATATTTTGTCTGTCGTCTTTAGATAGCCACAATTGTTAATTGACTTGGAATTGAACGAGTTAAATGTACATTGTTTTGAAATTGTGGATAATAGTAATTATTTTGTTAATATCAAGGTAGAGAGTAATTTTCCGATCATTTTGATTAATTATGAAATTGATTAACTTTGGTAAGTTTTCTATTTTTTTCTGTGGATTGGTTCTAATATGATATTTTTATTACTATTTATTAGTAGGGATATTGTTTTGATTTCCTAATAATGTGTCAGGATCAGATAGTCCCAGGGGAGTTTGATTAAAGTCTTTTAGCCAAACTCTCGCGTAATTTAAAGTCTCTTATAGAAAGTTAACATGTAAAGTTAACGTTTTTGATGTCTTTATTCTTTGGTATGAAAAATACACTTTGGTAACGTTTTGAAGGTGCCCATTAGGCCCTTATTTAGTCTTAATGTATTATCATGGTGGATATTAATATTTTTAATGTATTGTTCTAAATTCAACGTAATGGGTTGTTCTGTCTCTTCAAGACTGACCCATTTGAATATTGAATACATTACAAGTTTATAACTCTGTCTTAAATTATCTGTGAAATTTAAAGATATGAAGTTATTATCTATTTGTTTGGTTTTCAACATATCTCATTTTGAATAATGAGACCATGTAAAGTTTTCTGCTCTGATGTTGTTTTGAATAAACCGATTATATTGTTGCTTTTAAATATTGCTAATAATTTCCCTTGTCACTTGTTCCATAGCTTACTCCCGCTCTTTTTTTATCTTATTCATGGCCGTAAATAAAAGGTAACAGAGTGGGGTTGTAATATTTTGGGGTATCAATATTATTGGTTGGTAGTTCCCCCTCCCCTCAACATATGGCTCATGTTTTCGCCCCCAAATCTGAATCTTAGTTTGCGAATTCCGAAGGCTCACATAAGATTAATTCA
Organism: Timema poppense; assembly: GCA_902141375.1. Taxonomy (NCBI): domain Eukaryota; kingdom Metazoa; phylum Arthropoda; class Insecta; order Phasmatodea; family Timematidae; genus Timema; species Timema poppense. The sequence continues at coordinate 109,668 of CABFOV010000523.1, forward strand.
TATATATATTATAGGCCAATACCATCGGTCTAGGACAACTGGGCGCCTCCATCTGGGCGCCGCCAACCAGGCGCGGCCAACTGGGCACGCGCGAACTGGGCGCCTGGACAACTGGGCGCTAAAATAAAACTTATTTTTAAATTTTTTTATTAACTTATGCAATTTTTTAGAATAAAAAAAGCACCATTTTTTCATATTTTTGCAATTAAAATTAAAAAGTGATGGATAAAAACTAAAAATGAACTTTTTTTAATTAATCATATTTTTCAGCGCAACATCATATATTTTTCTTGGAGTATTTTAAAAAATAATCTTAGTAGAGGAAACTTAATTAATTTATATTATAAATTAGTCTATTTGATATAGTAAAATTTCTAAAAAAAACTCACCAAAAAATGAAAAATAAGAATTGTGCGCAAAATAAACCACCAAAGAGGAATAATAAGTAGCATTTATGTGCATCCCTATGTAAAATTAAAATAATATCGCCGATATTATAATACCTTCAAGCTATGACTTATTTCTGGTGCAGGTGCGACGAGATTTGGTTTGTTTATTCTTAGAAATATCCCCCCTCCCCCCATTATTATTACTTTTCTCTTATCCAGTTCATAGATATGCGGTGCAGGTGTTACGAGCTTTTACTTGCGTATTCTTAGAATTCGCCCACTCGACCCATTACCATTACTTTTTGCTTCTTCACTTCATTAGGTTTCGTCAACCAGAGTGGTTTGGACGAAATGGAACAAAAAATCGTGTCACAATCGTACTAACAATCATTCTGAAGCTGCACATCGCAGGCTAGGAACTGAGCTGGGCATGCAACATCCCACAATATGGAAATTTATTGATGCTCTACGTAAAGTACAAGCTGCAAGAGATATCTACTATGAACATCTTGTAGCTGGACATGAGCCTACGCCGAAAAAAAGAAAGTATCGAGAAGTCGATGCTAGAATTTTAAGACTAGTTAGGGACTATAATAATAGAGACATTATTTCGTTTTTACGTGGTGTTGCGCATAATATTGCAATGCATTAAAAAAGCGATTTTTTTTAAAAAAAAGTGCAAAAAAGTGATTTTTTTAAAAAGAAAAAAATGGGGTGTTTTTTTTTGTTTTTACTCATCACTTTTTAAAAAAGGAAAAAAGTGGGGTTACTTTTGGCGCCCAGTTGTCTCGGCGCCCAGTTGTCCCGGCGCCCAGTTGGCCGCGCCTAGTTGGCCGCGCCCAGATGGCGGCGCCCAGTTGTCCGGATTCGCAATACCATAGATAAGGAAACATCTGATAGGCCACTCAGACTTACGAGAGTTTCTCTGTGCTCCTTTTAAAAGTTTGAGCCCTTCGACACAAGGATTGCTAGTTGCAGTCCTATGTTGTAACCTGGGACTGTATGTGGCGATCCTAGTGTCAAAGGACTCAAGCTTTGAAAAGGAGTGCAGCCAGTTTAACCTAGGAGTTGTATAACTGGTATTTCCTTGTCTGTGGCATAGGTCTAAGTTAACAAATACAAAATGTATAACATATTTAATTACTTTAGGATTATTTTATAAAGCGAGTCTACCTGCCTTCTGAGATAAAGGTCCTTGGTTTGATTCCTGGCTTGGCTGAAAAATTAATCATTTGTGAAATATGGGTTCACCCTTCCACAGTGATGAATTAACGGCCATGAGCTGGGTGTTGTGTCTCTTCTAGGTTTAAGTTAGTTTCTAAGTCCTATGCTGATACAGTCAGTCAGCTCAGAAAGTGAACGTTAAATACTGCCAGTAAATATATATATATATATATATATATATATATATATATATATATATATATAAAAAGTTAATTTGTTTTTAATTTAAACTATTTAAAAAGCATATAAACTTTATTTTATTAGTTTAGGGCTTATTAAACAAATAAATTCATATTATAGAGTAAATGTGTTAATTTAAAGCCTTAGACTTGGTCAAGAGTACAAAACCTGTTAATAGTCAATGCAAGATCCTTAACAACCCAAACTTTTCACATGTAACAGTTTTTAGGTTAAGCGTATCACTTTCAATTATCGGTTACAGTACATAAACTAATATGTATATATACGGTTACACTTTTGGAACATTTATCATCCTTGCAAACGACTCTTTATTGTATTTATAAAACCACACATATATATAATCCATAACATCTGTAGATCACTGTGAAAAAAACTTTCCACTTTAACGCAACATTTGGCAAGAGCATGTTTTAATAGTTTGCTTGAAGACAGTTAACATGGAAGTAAAATAATCTCCCAAAGCATGTAAATTAATGATGTCACCAATTTGAGGCTTATGCCTCATGAATATTGGGTCATTTCTGCATGAGTTGGAAGTGTCGCCACGTCCAAAACCAACTAGTCCAAGATAAGATGTGTTTTGCTAGTGTTGATATAACAGTCCTTGCATTGAATAGATAAGAGTTGTAATATGTATTAATTTAACAGGTTGTTGTGATCCAATACATTTACTATGCACACTATTATTAGTTCAAAACTTGTAAGCTGAACAGTGACAAGTTTTTAATTTGCAAAGTCTTTGTCGTCACGTGGATATAATAATTTAGAATATCTTTAAACTTTTGATACATGTTATATTTTCAAATTCAAAAATGTATTGCAAGTGAAAAACATAAGAAAACATCTTTGCCATTTACCACCTTGAGTTAAATATACTAAGATAAATTGTAAAGATGATCTAGGTGTTTTTTTTAAAAAAAACACGCTATTTTTGTGAAATACATGGTACAGCTTTGGAATTCCTGGACAAAATCTCAACATGGCTTGACATGTGGGAGATTCTTAAAATTCATAAAACATCCTTTACAAAACAAATCCACAGGTTAACACGGTAAACCTAGCACTTCAACAGATAACAAAAACAATCGCTCTTCTGAAGTACTTGGTTAAAACACTTTAGCTTTCAGTAAAATCTCAGACTAATCGCAGGCTTTACACGCACCTAGAAAATACAGGGAAGTTTTTGTGTCTGAAAAAAAATCGGTAAAACATGAAATTTCATCAAAAAGTTAGAATTTACTAGAATGTATTTGTGAATTTGAGCCATACACTCCTTGCAAACTTAGAACAGTAGAAACAATATAAACTAAAAATTGTAACTAAATGACAGCAGTCTGACTGGAACACGTCTCAATTATGACAGCTCCGTGTGCAACCGAGATGACTTGATCAGCGAATGCTGCACCTTTTCGACGAATCCCCCCCCCCCTCACTACCCTATCTATCTTGCCATTTTGACTATTTTTAATTTTTTAGATATGGTCAAAGTGTCAATATTGTCTGTTTAAATCTCAAATATTTTTAACATTTTATATTACAGTCAACAGTATTGATACTGGTATTGTATCAAAAGTATTGGATCATTCCTAGTGTTAGTTGAGCATCTTATAAACGTTTGAAATATTAAAACCATTTCTGACTCCAAAACTTTTTTTTTCTTCAAATTTATATTCTTTACTTAATTAGAGATAACTTTTTTTTTTGCGAATTCTAAACCCAAAAAAAGTTATTTTACCACTATTTTTGTCCTGTCTGAAACTGATTGATAGATTTTGTTAAAACTTACTATCCAGACCGTGTCTGGGAAGTCCGTCCAAGGACCCTTGGAAGCCAAGTGCACTTTGAAATTGCAATTGCGCCAACTTAAAGGCCGTAAGCTATTCTTGATGGTGTCAGTATTCTCTTTAATGTGTACAATTGAACCTCTTAAACACACTTAATTAAGGGGCACATGTAACTTGCCTTTTATCACACACTTTAGTTAAATCAACATTTTATATTGAATGAAAGTATTTTAGATTGTGTATAAATTAACTAAAACATTCACAAAATGTTAAATAAAACTAATATGTTGTGTTCTTTGCTAAACGGTTGAATTTCTCTCTAGCGTGAAAATCTCTGTCCAAAGGAAATTTATTTTAGCTCTTCAGTAAAAATAGTTTAAGTATAATACTTTTCTGATATAAATTAATTAATTAGTGTAATATACCAATTTATAAATACGTATATATTTAACAATTGCTCTAAATGTGCAGAAATAATATTTTATATCAGGGAGTTGAACCGAAATGTTTATTGGTTCTGGTTCCTGTTTTAGTTCCCCAAACAACCATTCCACGTTTCTGGTTCTAGAAACAAAGTCCCTGTTCTTTTCGGTTCTTAATTAGGTTCCGGTTCTGATTCTGGTTCTCTTAAATTTTTATTTAATAGTCATTACTCATATTAAATTATTAAATAAAAAATATATTAAAATTTATTTTATAACAAAATAAATGTTAAATAAATAATCATTTTTTAATTAAAAATCCCTGCTGCATTGCGCACAATGATTATATTATCTGTACTTCTTGATATTTGAAGACAGTCTGTGATCAACATATGTAAATCATCAACTCATTTAGCGAGATATCTGATCCCACAACCATCTTGACTCAATAGTGGTTATTATACTGCCAAGTGTAAAATTGGGAGAGTGCACAACTATGCATATATTAATTACATATCGGCACATCACACACAAGGTTTATCACAGAATCTGCCTTAAACTTAGTGAAGAATGAACCTGGGCACGGGACGATTCCTAGATAGTTCTGTAATAGACCGTTAGCGCGCTAAGCCAAAGGTCCCAGGTTTTATCCCCGTGCCCAAGTGTCATTTCTCAACTAAATTAATGTTTATTGTATATGGCCACCTTTTTATGGACACAACTGTGTTAACATTAATTATCAGTTTGTATCACCTTATGTGTGATTTTTAATCAAATAGTGTAGATTTATAATTGAAATGTGAAACATTGAAAAGTGTTTTATTTTGTACCCAAATCTTTGGAAATATTTTTCAGCTCAACGACGATTACACAGCCAAAATGTAGTTTTTTTCCAGAAAAGAAGTTTTTTTATTTTTACACAAACATGTAAAATAAATATTTAGGATAAATTGCACTATTCCTATACCCAACTATATATATAAAAAAAACCTCTCCATTATATGAAAAATACAACAAACTTTCTGGTGAAATGGCACTTTACCCATACCCCAATATGGGGAAGATACAACGAATGCATTGATATTTTGTTTATTTCTTTACTAAATATGGGAAAAATTCCATTCCGGTATATAAAAATTATGTATAGGTAAAATGTAAAATGTATAGGTAAACTATAATTTTTCCCATACACAAACACGGGGGAAAAAAACCATAATATGAAATATACAACATTATTGGCGTTCAAATATTAATTTTTCCATATACAGGCATGGGAAAATACCAAACAAGGATATTAAAGTTACAACCTTCATGGTGGACAAATTTTAATTTTCCATACATAGGTCTGAGAAAAATACCAATCAAGTATATGAACATTACAACCATCATAGCAGTCAAATATTAAATTTCCCATACACAGGCATAGGAAGAATACCAACAAAGTATAAGAAAAATGCAATAAACATAGAGAATGAACGGTATTATTTCCATAGCCAAACATGGGAAAAATACCGACCCAGCATATGAATATTACTACCAACTTATGGCACTTTTCCCATGACCGTTTACGGGAAAACTTCAATACTTGTATGGGTTAATTACTTCCAAAGCATGTATGGGAATTTTACCACAGATTTTTCTTGCAGTGTATTTATTTTTATTTTGAAGTTATCTTGCACATATACCTTGGTTTATGCCAAGTGTTAAAAGTGCATCAGGAGTTTTTGTTTCCCATGTTTTTCTCTCAAAGTAGTATAAATTAATATTATGATTATTTGTACCTGTTATTGTTGTTGACACATAGGCAACTAATTTATTTGGGACTTATTATTTGTTAAGTTAGTGTATTCATAATATTTATAGCCTACAAATAGATGTGTACAGATAACTTCAAATTTATTAAGCAAATTTTAGCGCATAGTTTATATAGTTACCAAGTTGAAATTAAGTTAGAATATAAATTAATACTTTAATATTAATTTTGGCGTACTTACTATTACTTCTTGAACATATAATTATATATATATATATATATATATATATATATATATATATATATATATATATATA
>CABFOV010000523.1:115825-142389 GCA_902141375.1 Timema poppense
ATATATATATATATATATATATATATATATATATAACTATATATTTAAATATCACTTTCTTGGATGATTATTTGTTGTAACAATAACTATTACTTGAAATTAAATTGTAACATCACATTTATCTTCTATTTTAATTTTGGTTTCCCTCTCTTTTCCTATTTATGAGCATTTTAATGCATAAAAAAGCATCATTTCTACTGTAAAATAATGAGGAAAACGATTGTTATTTCTTAATTTCCGCAACCATGTGGGTTTCGAGTCACTGAGTAACAATCATTTGTTCTCAGATCATTTTGCCTATGTTCTACTCATACGCCCCACATTGAGTATGTTGTTAGTTTGTTACATTTTGCACCTTCAAGTTAATTAGGGTCAGGAATGAGGTTGTAAGACGAAATGAGCCCGAAATTTTGACCACGTGTCCACAAATGAAGGTAGTAAAACTAATACAAGAACTTCCGTACAGTAAATATTACAAAATTATTATTCTTAGATATATTAAAAATAGCCCAGAGGCTTTGAAACGTCGACAGCCAAAACATGTTGATATTAAATACGTTTAAATGAACGAGATAATTAGTTCGCGTGCGTGTCAACTCGTATCTCCCAAGTTCCTACCCCCTCCAGCACAAACTCCCGCTTATTATTATGTATGTGTCGTGGGAGAGAAATTAATCTGCGTTCTTGGCTGAATACTTATCACCTTACGTGGGATGACACATGAGCCTCTTGCGGCAAAAGTGGTATAAATCTTTGTATGTATATGCTTGGTGTCTTACTACCCGTTAGGATAGTACGTATATTTATTAAAAATGGGTAAGAATGATAAAGATGCAGTTTAAAGCATATGCACTATGCCTTTGTGCAAAGGAAGTGTAGGTTAAAACAAAATACTTCAGCCTGTCTGGCTGGGACGTGAATTCTGATCTCCCAGTCACCAACATAGCCATACAAAATGAGACTGCTGTATTTGCTTTCATGACCACAAGTGCGGGTCTAATTTTTAATAAATTTTGCTACATGAAAGTTTGGATAAATTTAAATAAAAATACTATCATTAATTTATTTTTTTAGCAGAATCTATCTTTTTAAAACCATATATTAATTTATTAGAATGTTTTTCGTAACACACATTTTTATTTTTGGCTCTCGTCTATGACAACTTTAATTACTTCTATTAATTTTCAACATAAATGATAATTCAGTACACACACTCCCTTATAGGACATAATACTAATTATACTTTAATTTTGTTGTAACTCTATAATTTAATAAAACCATTAAGCACTTCGAAAAGCAGAGAAAAATAGATCAATAATTATAAAGATTTTTACAATTACTAAAATAACTCATTTCTATAGTTGAATTTATATTTTTCCGTTTATAATTAAGTCAGCTTTAGCATCCATGAGGGTATATTTTATTTTGTGATTTTGGGTTAAATTCCCGGCATTCGATATATATTAATTTGGGATTTTCCGTCTAAATGTTATAAACTAACGGCACAAAGACGTATGTTTTTGAAGTAGCATACATAACCCCAAACATATTATCTGTATGAACTATTCACATATCAATACCAATGAGTTAAGTAAGAGAAAATGTTTATTTATAAATAATATGCATCTGCATTTGTGTGAGACAACTTGGAAAAATTCACTTCAGTATACTTGGACGAGATCCGAAACCTGACCCCATCATTAGAAAACCAGACAATGCCTGTATCCACGGCACACTGGTGATGGTTAGGTATTAAACATCCTAGAGAGTCAAATTAAGAAATTGAACTCCATTCTGTTTATAATATAAGGTTCAAGTCAATCCTCTTAGTCGTTAAGATACGATAATATTACATGGAACAAATAATTCATTATTAAACTTGATTTAAATAACATATAGAAAATAAACTATTTAATTTACATTTTGTAGCTATTTACTTATATATAAAACTATTTAAAATAGAAAATTATTTAGATATATATTTAAAATGACACAATATTGCATAAATGACCTACAGATCCTTTTGAAACGTTAAAATGCATTGCAAACGTTTGGGTATTCCACAACATTTAAAAGGTAGTTTGATATTTAAAAATATGGTTTACCCCAAGATGAGGTTGAAATATACCATAAAAAACTTTAGATTTTGATCCAAATAGATAATAAAAATAATATTGTTTGAAAATATAAAATTATCTGGTTTCAAAATATCACAGTTCTGTGAAAAAAGTTAAGGGTACAGGGGACAAGATTTAATCCTCCATAGTGAAGTTATTTAATGTTTCGGTCACAATGGGAAAGTCTAATTCTATTGAGGATTGTTTTTAGTAGTTTTGAAGCGTCAGAACATCCATCCCCATTTATCTTTCATCATTTTAATAAAATTAAATCTTTGATTTTAATAAAATTAAATCTTTGATTTTATGTAAAAATGCCTATCGCATGTGAAGGTCTAACATATAAAAGAAAAAAAAAAATAGTATCAACTGTGCACGAACATGTACAACTCGAAGCAAGAATTTTAAAATATTTACTAGATTTGTTTTAAGTTAATTAAAAACCAGGTTGGGTCCCTGGCTGCACAGGGTTTAATATACTACCTTTAAATTTAGATTCACGTTCAATCATCAAACTAAAAACATTTCTCCCAGGCAGGTACTTCAACCAGAAATAAATATCTACTAATGTCAGTATTTTAGCCTTCAGGAAGGCCTTAACGTTCTAACCTAGCGTTAGAGTCAACAAGCAGATGTATATGTTGCAAAAATGGATAATATCGTTAGTGATCATTCTAGCATGACGGATTTCCCTCCTTCTAGAAGGGACTGTCCTGTTTCCTATGTCCAGGACACTATGCCATGCCTGCAAATAGGACAACCCTAATCTACAATCAGATTGACCTATCATCGGTGGGCTAAGTTCAACCACACTAAATTGTTGGTGGTTTTAGTGGTTTGCCAGATGTGGAGAAGAGGGGTTGGGTCATTGTTTGAAGGGATGATAGTTGTAAGCCCACCCCTTCATTCCCCCATACTTACTAGCGTACTTGTCTACGGAAAGCCAATGGACACCCTTTTACTAGGTCTTGTGTAATTTGAGAATCGTTTGTAATCAGTCAAGTGGATACCGAGGGAAAGCGAACAAGTTACAATTACAGTGTCGACGCTCTACGCCTGGCACTACTCCACCAGTCATCACTAGCCACAAGTAAACAGTACATATAATTAAAGACTTGGGTATAGCTAAAGCCAAACAACAACGCATCAGAGTTTCCCAATTAGTTTTAAATTTCTTTTTTGGTAATAACACAGGAAGAAGAACAGTATCTGATAGTTACACACGTTACTAAAACGATTTTTGAAAACATTTGTTTTCGCTTCAGGGGCACAAATTAAATCTTGATAATTTAACAAAACAATTTAGTTAAAATGCTTAAAAATTACATTATTTTAACACTTAAATCCAAACCTATTAAAAAAAGTAAAATTTTTTTGTTCACTAAAAAGATTATTTAGTCAAATTTATCGACACATGTAATAAGTATTAAATAAAAAAGGGGAAAGAATTAACACTAACAATATTGTAGAATGTAAATTGTCATAAAAAGTTTATTAAAAATATAAAAATAATAATGTGGTATATGTTAGACACTATACCTTAATGAATTTTCTAACAAGTCCTTTAGGCCTGAAGGATAAATTTCGATCAAATTGTTCAGTTTTTAATCTTCTTTATAACAATTTAACAATATTTACACGTTATTTATCACTGGTGCGGGTAGCAGTTCAACAGTACGACCATAAGCAAGCTGAGCCAAGAATTACAGATACATTCACGAGTTCATTTGCCACGGTTAAATGTGATTCAAGACCCAGGTTATTTCTAGTACAATAATAACGAATTGAATGCATTGAATTCTATTTTTGTATCTGAATCAGAAGAGTAAAATCGGTGGGCGCGTGAACCAAGGCACCAACCTCATCTGATCTCTGGTTTGATGGTGATGGGAAGGTTGGAGTCCGAATCCCAGTGGATTTACTAAGAGTGTTTATACCAAATGTTTACCGACTATCTCTCTATGCAAATGGGGGAATATTTACTTTAGTTTATTATTCTTTCCTTATTCTTACTACTTTAGGGCCAAATATACCGATACACAAGATGGATAAAAAGATATAGCGTACAAAATAAAAGTTGGAATCTCTATAGACTGATACAGCAATGTAACAAGTGGAGAAACGTAAAATTTGATTTAGATATAAAGGGACTTTTTAATAATTTAAAAGTTACTAAAAACTTTGTCTTCAATTTATACGTAAATTCATGTGTTTTGAAATCATTACTTTTAATATATAATGTTTATACCAATTAAATAACTCTAATAATAATAAAAAATATTCTAAGCATTGACCGCAAAACAAAAGTTAGTATTCTCTAAAAGTTCCTTTTTACCAGAATCCTATCATACCTTGTGATGGAGCGTATATGTTGAGGTAGAGGCAGTCCTCGCTCTGGTTGCTCAGGTATGGGAGGAGCCTTTTAAGGTAGTCATACCTCCCCCTGGAAAGAAAACAAAGTAATATCAACTCTTTGAGTTACAGGTGGAATAACGATCTTAGCTTCTTGGAAGGAGATATGTCTACACTGAAGTAATTCTTATGGGAATTAACGACCTAAGTTAAAAAAATCTTAGTTTATTTATAATGTTTAAATTGTAGTTCTTGCGTGAAATTATGACTTATTTTTTAATGAAGCTTGGGTTTAGGTTTTTAACTAATAGTTTTGGTTTTAGAATTGTGACACTTCACGTGAAACATTATTGAAAACTATCTAAATTTGCATTTTTTTTTTTTTAATTTTGGTATGTTTTTTTAAATCCTATAGGGACATGGTAATACATTTTACCTTCATTTAAACATCTATAATATAAAAATTATATAAATTTGGTCCAGCTATTAACTTGATTGTTTCTAATTAAATTTTGACCAAACCGGCAATGCGTGATGTTTTTATTTTGTAAGCCATTGTTTGCCTTAAAATTCTAGAAGAACCGTACAAAAAACAAATATAAAGTGGAAAGGGAAGTGAAAACTGAAGTGCAAGTGACAATATATTTAACAAATGGGTAAGCTATTATTATTCTACGTCTTCTTTCTTTAACCATCCAATTGGGCTTTAATTTTTCCTTAATTCAGAAGGCAAACTAATAGCATCCAGTTTTTTAATTTTTTTTCGCAATATGTCGTTCTTTATATTGGATCATTTCTCCTCACCGCTACATTTCTAAAGTCTACGTCTTTTACAGTGGTACTAAAACGAAAAATACCGGTATATAGCCGAGGTGCACGTGAAGCTGATAAGCACGGAAGCAAATTGATATAAATAGAAATAGCAAGTCCTCCAATATCAAGACCAAGAAACAACAAAATTTCTTTCCATCAAAATACTTATATGTTTTACCATTACCTTGGGCAAATGAACGATTCATGTGAATATTTTGACATTCTTAGATTCAGATCATAAATCAACGGCTGTTGTCACATAGAAAAGTGGATCGTCAAGAACTCTGATCATGTTATATTATTAAATCATTGGTGCTCCACATACATGAGCTATCACAGAACTATAAGTAAAATATCGGATCATATAATTCCGCTATTGCCATGTTAAGTACTTCTTCTAAAATAGATAAAATTATGTCTGGTGTACCTTATCACTTCCAAATTAATTATATAATTTAGCAAAATCATAGACAACTTTTACCATCTCAAGGACAGCAATCTAAGTTTGGTAAAGTTTCTTTGTACGATCTCCAGACCAGAGTCCGACAACGAATGAATAAGGCAGCCAACTATAATAGCAATGAACAATTCATAACTCAATTGACACAAATTATTAAATCAAATTAGTTAGATTGAGCATATAGCATAGCAAAATGGATCCAGGAATTAGAGATAACCCACATGAGCAACAACGTGATCTACGTATGTACACGTGTATCAGGAAACAAACTACGGACCCTCGCAAATACAATTATCCAACTTTTCTTGATGTAGCTGCGATATTAGTTGAAATTGAGGATAAAGCATATGGAGTGAGGGATCTAATTTGCTATTCAATATTTAATCACGCTCAACCTGTGAATTCGATTTCTATTTTTAGCTTATATCTGAATCCTATGACATACTCACTATTATTTCCATATGGTGACCATGGATAGAATTATGGTATAAAACATATGGCAAACACTACCAACATTAAAGTCCGATTTACCATACTTCATTTTCCCCATTTAGTCTCACTACACGTGAACATATTACTCAAGTCATTCTATATATAATAATAATGGCCATCATGGACCATGTTCAAACTCGGACCCATGAAAATGGTCAACGTGTGGCCAGAATGGTCATACTTACCTCTATATTCATCGTAATCCCACGCAAATTTAGGGGAAAATATACGGTTTATATGACAATTGTTCGCAAATTGGCAAAACAATATCTCTCCATTAAATGTACTTATATTACTAAATGTTCCAAAATCACTTCAAACCTTTCTCTAGTGAAAATACACATTTCTGTCTTGACCTTATAGCTCAAATATTCCATGAAAAATGTAGACCCTTAATCGAGGACATCAACAAGTATTTTGTATTTGGTCAAACAGATGCACACAAATACACTTTTGAATTCTTGAAGAGAGAACTGCCCCATGCTCACATTATGGTCACTATGTGTAGCGATGACGAAATCAAAATTATATATTTAATTAAAAAAATATAGTGGTATGTGCCAAAATGTATGACCCCAACACAGACTTAATTTCGTATGAGCTGGCCAAAAATCAAATAATATTACATGGACCTTGCAGATAAATGAGTCCAAATGCTTCATATATGAAAGATGGAACATGCTCAATAGACTTTAAAAATAAATCTCAAATGAAATTTAAGAAAATCCCAACGGATAGCCATTTTATAAACTCCGAGATATCGAACAATTAGTAATTAAAAATGTCCAATTATTGGACAACATATTATATGTCGTTCTTTACTATCGTTATCTACTCCTCAAATACAACATCCAGATCAATGTCGAAGTTTTTGCAGCTGTCTTAAGCATCAAATACGTATACAATTACATCTAAAAGGGATATATTGCCTAAAACCCTCAAGTAGACAACAATCCGCAAGAAATGGTGCACGATAAAATTCACCGCTTCCTCATTTACAGATATGACGGCCCATGTAAAGCTGAGTGGCTATTTTTTTAGTACTAGATGAGAAAGCAATCAATTCACGTTGATCGACTAGACAGCCATCGAGAAAATTAACAAAATATCTACTTTGTTGTTGGCCATGGAGATCAGGCCATCAGTGATCCAAAAATACAAAGTTAGGTACATGGTTCCAGTTAAATAAAATTTATCAGTATACACATAAAAACCTTAACATAAAGATTCCATCTCATTGTGTCTATATAGGAATAGAATGGAGTCCAAGCAAAGAAGCGGGAGTAATTCCACGCCTCTACTTGGTCAATCAAAAAAATACTAAGGTCTTCCAACTTTGCCTTTTCTTACTCCACATCCTAGAAGATAAAAATTATGATAGCGTGAAGACATTTAACAGGATTACCTAACCAACATTTATAGAGGGAGCTAGAGCAAGAGGATTAGCAACCCATGACCAACAATGATGACATCTCTAAACTTAAGTTGTTGAAGCACAAATTATTCAAATAACTATCCCCCCATGTTTTGGAGCAATCTGTGGAATTTACGTTACTACCAACTGTGTTGAGCTCTGGAATGAATGAAAGGAATCAATGATTTTCAAAATCATGACCTATTTCAAGAAGATGCCTACAATGCTGCATTACTAGAAATCGATGAAATTCTCATAGCTCACAATTTTTCATATGTGAAACTTGGCAATCCTATTCCTGTCCAGTAAACAGCCACAGACGATGACTTTAATATCAACCAGCAAACAGAACTGTTCTAACAATTGTATGCAAACATCAATGAAGAACAGCGCCATGTCATCAATAAAATCATGACAACAATCAAATTTGTATCTCATTATAATCCGTTCCGTCTCGATACTCCCTCCAGGCGTGGAAAAACATGTATCATTAGAACTATAGTGGCGTATGTCCACAGAAAAATACAAAAGTATCTTCCAGTTGTCTTTTCTGGTATTGCTACAATATTAATGGAAGGGGGTCAAAAAATAAAAATAAACTATTCAAAATCCCCATTACAGTACTGGATATGTTAGATTCTTCATCCCGTCCAGGACAGCAGATGGCCAAGTGATAAAATCAGCAGTACTCACAATAATAGATGAGGCCTGCATGAGTCAATATTCAGTACATTCAGTTCTGGACAAATTTTTTAACTGAAAACCGCCCACAATTATTTTGCAGAAAAGTGGTGACTTCAGACAAACACTCACAATTGTACCTAAGGGAAGAAGACAAAGTTAAAACCGTCAAACATTACCTCAAGATCAATAAACTCTGGGATTTATCTTACAAAAACTCTTCCTGACAAAAATAATGCGTGTCATAAAAAGGAGTAAATGAAGTTGAGGAGTATCTTCTCAGAGTGGGCAAATGAATCTCTCCGTTACAAAACAACGCATCTAGATGACGACATTTTACTTGATGGACAATCTCATATTGGTTCTAATATCGATTTATTCATTGATTTCGTATACAGAGCTCCTTCCAAGCCTGATTGAAAAACGATAATATGGACTGTAAGAGTCTTACCTCTCGCAATGATGACTTTTCAGCAATCCATAAGGCCATTCTGACCAAAAATTACGAGCAAGAATGAAATATCACACTGTGGATTCCATCGTAACTGATGAGGTGAATGAATTACTCCAGTTTCCAATGGAATATATCAATACCATCAAATTAAGTGGTCTCCCACGTCATGATTTGAAAGTAAAAAATGAAGGCAATTGTGATTCTTTTGCCCAATCGAAAACGGCCAAAGGGCTCATCAACGGAAAAAGAGTGCGATTGGAACATATGCACAACAACAACAACATTCTGACTTTATAGGATCTTTCTTCAGACAAGTGATTAGATTTACATCAATTGATGCTGTTCTGTCATTCAAGTTGGTTAGGCAATGATATCTATTATCTTAAGAATTTGCAATGACACTCAACAAAGTCCATGTTAAATCACTCACCAATGTAGCAACTACCTTCCAAATCTGTCGGAATCAGCCATTCACGTTAATTTGCTTGGACCTTTATATTCGATAAGATTGGAAGATATTAACGACAAACTAACACTGGCCAAATTTACCAAAAATGTATTTTACAAAGAAATTCTGAGATTACAATAATTTATACAATTCAATGTATAATACATTCTGTATTTAAGAATAATTTTTTAAATTTTTTTATATACTTGCTCTATTGACAAATGTCTGCTTATTAAATATTTACTGTTCTACCAACTTCGCTTTCCTGCGAGCGATATCGTGGTGGGTTTGATAGTGGACCATTTTTTAAATAAAAAATAATTTCTTAAATAACACGTAATATATGTTCGTCTGCAATGCATATTATTGCTAAGGTCTAGATCTTTCACAATATCTGAATGGTTATTTTTAAATCAAAATATATTTCACCCCAATATTAATTTTAAAGACACCTACTTACATATACTTACATTTTAGGACTATCACATTTAAAAATATATGTTAACATTTAAATTTAGCTTATTTCTAAAAGTGATTCTGAAAAATTACCACAGTTATATGATTATGATGAAGGCTATATACAAATATATCTGATCTTTCTGAAATAATAGCAGTCATTTGTTTCTTTTGCCACAACATCAACATTTAATGTATTTCAGGATTGTTATGGTAGTTTCAACAGAGTTAAGTGGCACAATCCCCTAACACTGATGTAGTTCAAGAAGAATGTGCTATAAACTTACAAGTCCCCTTTCAGCGATATTCGTCAGTAAAAATATTTCATCTTCAGGAATTTCTGATGCAACCCACATAAAAGTTTATATTTCCTGTAATAAGAAATTGATACATACATGTATACCCAATTTTTTATCAATTGAACTTCATCTTAAAGTCAAAAAAGTAAAAGAAGTTGCTCCTGTAAAGTTTTTTGTTGGTCTGTACAGTGTATGTATGTACGGAAGTCAGATATATTTCACGGGTCACATATTGCAATAAATCTTGCCCAACACTTTTATATCAACACAATAGAAAAATCTCTGAAAATTCATCTCAATTGTATATTTTGAGATAGGGTTTTTGATAGCAAATGTACGAGAAAAATAAATAGCAAAAAAATTCGTGTGTAGTTTTAATTTTGGCTAGTATTGAATTTTTTTATTCCTTCAAAAGCATTAGATAGTATATGCGGTATAGTTTATTTCAGCAGTGGTGTCTAGGATGGGAGAAGACATTTAAAATGTTTTCTTAATGTTGTATCTGTGTATTAAAATTATTAACTAATAGATTTATTTAAACAAATATTTGACTAAAAAAGAATTAGAAATAGAGCTAAATTCCAGAGTGTGTCAAAGGATAATTATGTTCACAGCTCCGTCCTAAAATCACGAGTTTGTTTTTATACGATTTTACAAGAGTTAATACCGTCTTGTAATTACTATGATTTTCAGCTTGTGTGTTGATATTTATATCATAGTACTCCTTAAATAGCTAATTGGACAGCCGAGTGAACCAATAATTATATTTCTTAAATTTTATCGGCCCTACCAGGAATCTAACAAGGGTATCCTAGACGTGTGGCTAGCTATTATAGACTCATATCAACGGGATATAGATATACCTTATGAAAGCTATATTTGAATTAAATGCATTGACATTTGTTTAAAAACATTTAAAGAAAACTCCTACTAGTGGCCCACACCAGAAATGAAATCGCAGCTTCCCCAAGTAAGGGGTGCCAACATTACGTGGATATTATTACTAAATTCTAAGGAACCGGTTAATAGGTTTATTTTCGAAAAAGATTTAAAGTTTACTAAGGAGAGTTTTCTTAAATATTAGGAGAAATATATTGTAACAAGTGTTCCTAAACTTATTATAAACAGTTTATTTTTAGACTCTTAAATATTTTAAATCGTTTTACTGTCATTTATGATTGTTAAACATTATATATCAATTATTTATCAACAAGACACATTATAATTTATTAATCTTTTACGTTGACTTGACTGATTTCTTCTAATATTTGAAATGTTTAGATTTGGATGTGATATTTTTTGTCACAATATTATCTGGTGTAAAACCTATTTACTAGTTAGTGACTTTCATGTGTGTAGTCATGTGTGTCCTAGGGAGGTGGAAGTAAACGCGAGCTAAAGTCAGCTTTTCTACATTTCTTATGAAACTAAAATAGTTTTTAACCAAAATAATAAAAATATTTCTTCCGTAGCAATGTTATACATGAGATTACCTTCTATATCCCTACCTCATTAGTGTGAATATGCAGATATCCCGGATGGAAAATAATATATGGAGCACGGTAGATACATTTTTTAGCACTTCGTCTTACTACCCGTCTAGTCTATACGCCTAAGTACTAATTACACCAATGTGTTAGGAATTAGGAAGGTTGAATTAAGAGAAAGTGTATCTGAATTTGTGTGGAGGGAGAGTGAAAAAACATTTAGGAAAAAACACACTCTTAGTACATCTGAACAGAATCGATCCCCGATCTCCCGGTCTCTGGCAGTTTAGTATATTGAGAGTGTGTTTTGTTATAGTAAAATTAAGTTATATCTCACAGTACAAAGTAATTTTCTAACAAAAAGCATGTGTATATGGCATAAAGTAGAGTGCATTCTTAATCTAAGACAGGTTGTTTGGATACAAACATACTAGCCCTGTATCAAATACTATCTTGGAGTACGACTACATACAAATATGTATATTTTAGGTTTCGGATAGCTTTTGTAAAAATTTATCATCTCACAGTTGTGGACACATGGTCTAATCTAATGCATCAAGCTCGTAGAAGACTAAAATCTCCGGTGACAGAAAGGTCAAGGCTGGAATGTAGTCTGGGTACATTGGGAAAGTGGGGAGTGATATGTGATTTATCTCTATGGAATTACTGTTCTTTCTCCAACCTTACAAAGGTGCATTTCATAGTTACCTTCCTCATCCCTATACGTATAGTAAGATGATGAATATAATTTATGTTAATTATTTATTTTATTTGTTAGCACCGCGTCTTACTACACTTTCGGGCTATACGTACTTACGCTAATGTGTAATAGTAGGGTGATTGTGAGATGAAATGAAGGACCTACAGTTTAACGTGGAATCAGAACCACAGTGGAGGGCCTGGCATTCCCCACATTCACAAGATGTCTTGTCAGAGGTGAAGGAAGGGTTTGGTAATCAGATAAATCTTTTCCGGGACCGAGGATTGAACCCCGGCTGCCAGCACGGAAGTCTGACACCTTACCCCTAGACCGCCAGGTCACTAATTTATGATAATACTTTGGTTTTTTTATAGTCTATATATTTGAAATAAACTAACATTTATTAATATATTAAATCTAATCTCAAATATGAATACCAAGTCATTTGATTTTAAATTTTTTATCTTTCGTCCGGGGTTATCAATTTTAACAACGTTCAGATGAGTAGGAACCTTTTATCAATGTTAACTGCTCTACATTTACTTTGCGCATAATTTATTGTAAGAAACATGAATGAGATAAACATATCCAATAGAGTACACAATACACACCAAAACGAAAAATTTGTTTTTACGAAGCCGGTTGCCTGTATTTTGGCCTAGAACCGAAAACATTTTAGCGATTGGGCTGAAACTTGGAATAGGCCTATAGGGTTTTCATAAGGTTTCCCCGAGGGGTTTTTAGAATTGGATATCTAACTATAAAATTAACTGTAGTATACTGAAGGGCAAAAAAAGAAAAAGAAAAAGAAAAAATTTGCTCAAAATTCGCTTTAACGAATTTGATTAAATTTTGTATCCAGGTGCGGTTTAACATTATAAACAAAATGAAAACTCTAATATCTCCATTAACACGGTAATAAACCTAAAATTACTTTACACTAACAGACATTTTCCATTTTGAACATAATTTTCTCCACAAATTTTTCCGATACAAAATATCATATCGTTGTAGAATTGTAGTACTAATAAAAGTAAAAACATTTGATCTTAAATACATTTTTTATAAAACAACAGGTTTTTAGCTATAAGCAAAATATATATTTTTTAAATGGAATTATTTGAATATTGTAATTTATTGGTGGACAGAGATGCTCCTATTTTCTCTAAGTTTATGTAAAAGTGTATATTATTTAATTTGTAATATTTGGTGGAGTGTTCCTGCACGTATAATATCTCGTTGAACAAATATTATTAGTTTTAGTAAATGAAAAATATTTGTGGTGCATTGTACCATTCATTTTGTATTCGCAGTAGTACCTGACGTTGCACGGGGTAACCACGCAGTGAATTGCGTTGCTACCCTTGGCAACACTTTTATAAGCTTCAATCGGACAGAAAAAATCTCTTAATTTTATATATTTGAAGCTAATTTTTAATAAATTTATAAAAATCTTTACAAAACTTGAAATTCTAGCTGTGAGGTGTACTTTTTTGTGCAAAGAGGCAATTAATTTTATAATGTCTACCTTGTACGTATGGTAGATTTTGTGAAATGCTCATGAGAGACAAACAAACAAACAAATTCTTAATTTTGTTAATATAGATTGAAATTAATTAAAATCATATACCTTATTTTATCCAATAGCAGCCAGGGACGTGATATTTGCTATGGACTCTAAGGGTAAAAAGTAAAGTTGTTAATAGTATCCGGGGTCCTAATAATGGTCGAGTTGACTTAATTGTAACCTGGACATAGGCATTCCGAGAATTATTCATAGCTCATCGGCCTCACACTTTTCAATAATTTCCTAAGACCCTCCTTCCCGTTATTTGACTTCTCTGACTCCAATTCCAGCCTGAGCTTTTCTAGTAATTCCCATTCTTTTCTAAGTGGCCATGCCACTCAACTAGAAGAGTATCTTTACCCTTCCGTCATAAACTAGTTTTTCTACCGTGAACACTATAAAAGCAACCTCAAGTAAAAAATTGTAAATTTATGATTGATTTTAAACGAGAAGTGATCATGTATACCGAAACATGCAGCAATGAGGAAATTGAGAAACATTTTAACAGAAATAAAAGTAAAGGGGTAAGTAGAAAAAAGTAAATATAAAAACTCACAAGGAAACCGGAAAAACGAAATGTTGCGCTGGTGCTGAGTTTTGTGTTTCATTGTTTTTTTATTTTATTTGTTTTTGTTTGTTTCAATTTCAAATGACTCAGTTTTTTTTAAGCCATAGCCCCAAAAGTAGCCTGTGGTTCCAATTGTAGATAGGGTGGAAAGAAATTTCGTAATAGGGTTTCTCGAATAGGTAAAATAAATGATAAAACTTAGCCTAATATTCGTAATATAATTGAAATGCGACCCTTGTATGAAAAACAGCTAAATATCTTATTGGAAAAATATTGATTCTGCAAACTAAAAATACTGGGTTTGATTCCAATGTAAACGTGTTATTATTTATTTTATATGTATTATTGAATATATTTGTTCACTTATTTGCACCAAATGTTAATTAAAATGTAAATGTAAATGAATATTAACGCTGCTATCTAATTATTATTTTGTTGTGCACAGAGTCCTACTATCCATCTAGGATGTAAATATATTTACATAAATGGAGTATATACGACCAAGCTAGATATTAAAGGAGATTTAACTGCATTGGCTTGGATAGAGAGTATTATAGTTTAGTGGGGGGGGGTTACACAAAGCTTACTCATCGGCCTCACACTTTTCAATAATTTCCTAAGACCCTCCTTCCCGTTATTTGACTTCTCTGACTCCAATTCCAGCCTGAGCTTTTCTAGTAATTCCCATTCTTTTCTAAGTGGCCATGCCACTCAACTAGAAGAGTATCTTTACCCTTCCGTCATAAACTAGTTTTTCTACCGTGAACACTATAAAAGCAACCTCAAGTAAAAAATTGTAAATTTATGATTGATTTTAAACGAGAAGTGATCATGTATACCGAAACATGCAGCAATGAGGAAATTGAGAAACATTTTAACAGAAATAAAAGTAAAGGGGTAAGTAGAAAAAAGTAAATATAAAAACTCACAAGGAAACCGGAAAAACGAAATGTTGCGCTGGTGCTGAGTTTTGTGTTTCATTGTTTTTTTATTTTATTTGTTTTTGTTTGTTTCAATTTCAAATGACTCAGTTTTTTTTAAGCCATAGCCCCAAAAGTAGCCTGTGGTTCCAATTGTAGATAGGGTGGAAAGAAATTTCGTAATAGGGTTTCTCGAATAGGTAAAATAAATGATAAAACTTAGCCTAATATTCGTAATATAATTGAAATGCGACCCTTGTATGAAAAACAGCTAAATATCTTATTGGAAAAATATTGATTCTGCAAACTAAAAATACTGGGTTTGATTCCAATGTAAACGTGTTATTATTTATTTTATATGTATTATTGAATATATTTGTTCACTTATTTGCACCAAATGTTAATTAAAATGTAAATGTAAATGAATATTAACGCTGCTATCTAATTATTATTTTGTTGTGCACAGAGTCCTACTATCCATCTAGGATGTAAATATATTTACATAAATGGAGTATATACGACCAAGCTAGATATTAAAGGAGATTTAACTGCATTGGCTTGGATAGAGAGTATTATAGTTTAGTGGGGGGGGGTTACACAAAGCTTACGAATCCCAAACTACCCATCATCCACAAACCAGAATAGACGAGGACCTTGGTCCACACTCCTATCAAAGTGGGTTAATATCAAAATAATAAATATCTGGGAACAAGGTTTTACATTTTATATCTCATGTCGAGCCATTTTTTTTCATGGTTTATACTCCATAATCAACCCAAGGAGCAAAGTGCTATTATATCTCCGATGTTAAATTTATCCAAATATTTTTTTAGCTCCATATCTTAATACCCGATTGAGTGCTTAGGTACTAATCACGCTAATGGTTTTTAGGGGTTATGAAGGCTATATTTAGAGGAAGTGTACCCACATTTGCATGGAGGAAAACCATTTTATAAAAGCCTCCCTCAGTACACCTGACTGAGAGTCGTACCTCTATCTCCCCGTCATCGATGTCTAGTCTACTGTGAGGGTAGTACTTTAGACCACGCAGCTAAAGTATGATTTTGGTAGGAAGAACAGTAGAAGTTAGTTACTAAAGTTACTAAAACAATTTTAATATATTCATACATCAAGCCATGATATTTGCAGCTGTCATTTTTGATGGATAATATCAATACCTTTAGAATAACACAAATAATATAGTAAAATGTTATCAATACTGGCCTCAAATAAATATGTTTAATTTTCTCTACTGTTCTTCCAAACAAAATCAGAGTGTACCAAAGTGTGTTGTTTGTATTACTAAACCTCTATAGTAAGAATATTGTTACCATAGTTCCACCTATATTTCTTGACCGCTATGGACCATTGAGGTCTTAATCTTTTCTCTTCAACTTGCAGATTTGTAACTATTTGTCACAAATTTGAAAATTGCGTTTAGCAAGAAGTTTGTGACTTTTTGTATATTTTAGAACATTTTTGAATATATAAAAGGTCAACTAACATTTTACCGAGTAAGATTCTTAAAATTATGACCATTATTTTCAAATCTACAAGGTAATGCGAAAAAATTAAGACCTCAACGAGTAAATTCTGTTCAGAATTTTAATACGAGCAGTGGTGATATTTTTTTTTATTACTAAACCAGCATTAACGTAAATTACCCTTCTTGGTCGGAAAGAAAGAATAACATTTTACAAAGTTTAACAGATTAAATAGGTGTACAACTTTCAAAAATGGCGAAAAGAGGTAAAATGGAAATTCAATTAAAGTTTATTTTAAAAGTTAATTAGGGTAAATGAATAGGTTAAAAAGGATAAAATTATTCTACGGGTAGAAATTACATCAAAGGAAAACTTGCATAAAGGATATTGCTTAACGGTAAAATTGTAAAAAATATGTAAGCAGTATATAAAGGTCAAAAGGTGTAGAAAAGAGAATCCAGTCGAAATTATTTAAGATTATTTTATCCTTTTTACCACATTTGCCTTTATTACCTGTTTACCCTTTCACCCCGTTTACCTATTTTTACTCCTTTTAACCTTTTGAACCCTTTTTCTGTTCACCCTTTTCACCTTTTTCACTCCTATTAACATTTTCCCCTTTTTACTCCTTTAATCCTTTTAAACCGATTTACACTTTGTAACCTTTTTACTTACTATTTCTACCCTTTTATTAAATACCTACTTTTTTATTAGATTAACTCTTAACCCATTTGTTATTATGAAGTTTTTACAATTTTTACGTTAAGAACCCAGCTAAAACAGAGATAAATATTTTAGGACAAAAGGGCTAAAGAGGTTTAAAAGGGGTAAACATTTCAAAAAGGTTAAAAATTATATAATGTTGATCTAGTCAATTTTCTTATTTTAAATAAAGTGTAAGTAGAATTATAAAACCGCAAAAAGTATTAAAAAAAGTAAAAATATTAAAAATGACAATATATAAAATAATTCTAGAGTAAAAAATGGGCAAAAAGGGGGAAATATTAAAAGAAATACCAGAAAGAGAAAACAGGGCAAAAAGTAAATCTAATTAAAATTAGAGGGGTATAATCTTTCAAAGAGTAAAAGAGGGAAAATAGAAAAAAATTACAAAAAGGGTTACAAGGCGCATAAAGTACCAAAATGGCAAAGGAAAGAATAATGAAAGATCGAAAAGATCAAAGTGGTAAACATTTAATATAATTAACATTTTAAAATTCTGTCTTTAAGGTGTACATGTTCGTGCATATAGGTTACTAATTTTTAAGTTCAGAACATTGTGTGCGGTAGATATCGTGCCACGTTTTTTCCAGAAAGACAAACGCTTAACATTCATATAGTATCACTCATCAACACATTGTTTTCATCATTTTATCATAACATTTCTACTTTTATTCTTTCTTTATTAATCCTATTTAAAACCCCTTTATAGTATAAAATAAATTGTAATACTATTAACTGATCTTTTTTTTGTATGTACGGAATGATTTAATCATCACAACCTATTTTAATTTTTCTTTACCAAAGTGAAAGTCAAACGTCGACTGTGTAAACCAAATATTTTATATCCAAAAGTGTTATCTCATATATATTTCACGGCTCCTTGATATATCTCACTGCTTAATGATATACCTCACGGGTTCTTTGATAAAACTTAGCTGTGGTTCACAGTAAATATCAAATATGTAGTATTAAATTATATATAGTTTAGTATGAATGAAAACTGTTAAAGCAAGTGAAGGATGTTGTGTATCTGGGCAGAATGTTCTGTAAAAATGGAAGACTATGTGGGGAAATAAACAGATGGGTGAATGATTAGGCCTACATATCAGGGAATATTTGGAATTATATGTATTATTGAAAATAATGAAGTAATATTGAAAGAGTCAAATATGGCTTTTATGAATGTGAAGTGTGGGAATGTCAGGAGAAACCCAAGAGCAAGTTGAATGAGTTTGGAATGAGATATCTAAGAAATGTATGTGGAAAAACTCGTATGGACAGAGTCAGTAATCAATGGATACTGAAGGATTGCGGTTTGAAAGGGAACCCAATAGGTCAATGGGAGAGAAGTTTCTTAGGTTGGTTTGGGAATGTTAAGAGGTTTGGTTGGGATCTAGTTAAGAAGAAAATACATGAAGGTAGAGTGTGTGTGGATCAAAAGGAAGTGGTAGGCCATGTAATATGTGGCAAAATATTATAGTCGAATGTTTGAAAAAGAGAAATATTAAGTGTTTTAAGAATAAAAGGAAATATGTGACTCAGTGTATGGATCTTGTTAAAGTGAAGGGAGTATGCAAAGACAGGGAAGTGTATAGAAAGTGAGCATGAAAGTTGGTTTTTGAGCTATAATCACAGTTTATTGCCTACCCCGTAAATGAAATGGGTGATTAGATATGTATGTTTATATGTTATTAAATCTCTACCATAAATTGTGTAACCACGATAGTTATAATATTTTAATTAATTTTGTGATCTACTGTAAAGCCAGACCTCATGTATTCCGTGGTAGACCAAGTTGCGAAACTAACAATGCAATCAAGTAAGTGCAACACGTGCTCCATCGAACTGATAGTAATGTGAAAGAAGATTTAATGCAGGTAAACAAAGTGGAAGAATAAAACTAGTACCATCCTCCCATGCAATAGCTAGATAATGTTGTTTCATCAAATAGAGGAAGCCTGAGTCGTATTTGCGATTACTGCAATGATTTGTATTATCAATGTGAAAAAAAACCCAGGAAGTTCATTAAAGAACAATGGCTACTATCACTGTGAAAGAGTTGTTCTAACACCATATCAAGTATCTACATTCTTAGAGACGCTGTATATAGTGCACGAACAAAGAACTATAAGACAAATATACGCTCTCTAACAGCACATTCATGATGGTTGGTAGCTATGCGAAAACGGAACAATATACAGGTGGTGGTATATAACTACAAAACTCACGATACCATACGGCATGTTATTGGACCACTTAACGTGACTTATTTGGTCACAAACAAAGCACAAGTGTGCATCTACGACGTAGATACAGGTGTTGACCATTGCCTGGGAAACCCATCAATCGCAGCGTGAGCCACGATTAACGCGTGTACTTACGCAGTACTACACAAACACCAACTCTTTATTAATTTTCCTTCCGCAAAATGCACAAGCTAACACCAAATGAAGATTAAAAAGCAGTTAAAACCTTGGTAATGTACAGTATATAACAAGCCATAGCGATCATAATCAAAGAAGATAGGACGAGGTCACATCATCCGATGTTGCCGCTACATTTAAGGCGATGAAAGAGCGCCGCTAGGAAAATAAGATTTGGTATTTTATAAATTCAATGAAGATATTTGTCATATTTCGGTAAGTCATTCGTGTGTTTATCCATTAGCATATCATCTGCTATTTTCAAACGCAGATATCTTTACAACCTAGAGTGAAATTATCTCATTAAAAAAAGTTTTGCCATTAAATTTAAAATGCACGAAATTTTCATTGAGAATTTATTTTGCCATAACCATTTATAAGAGTCAAGGTTAAACTTTTACAAAAGTTGGGATACGTTTTCCTAAGCCTCTCTTTGCACATGGGCAATGAAAAAAATAATAATATAGAGAACAATGAGTTTTTTACAAACAATGTTTTTAATTTTTTTAACTGAATATCATATGTAGACTATTTATTTAACTTTTTCATTAAAGTATATAAATTATCATAAAAAAGTTGTTTAATAAATGAATTTTGGTTCAACATAAAAATTCATGTAATGTTCATGTAATTTATAACTGTATAAGATATTTTAAAATATTGCTTTATTTAATAAATTAATTTTTGTTCAACATAAAAATTCATGTAATGTTCATTTTATTTATAATTTCATAAGAAGTTTTTAAATAATGCTTTGTTTAATAAATTAATTTACATTTAAATTCAAAAATTCAAGATTTTAAATAATGAAAATTTTGGGCTGCGACAACTAGTTTGCTGATGCTATATTAAATTGTTAACATGTTCTAAATAATTCAATTTATCAATTTAGATGACACAATTTAGCCAAACATCATTATATTTAGATTAGACTAAAAAATATAATATAGGGTTTTATGGTATTATTATTATTACTATTATTAAATATCATAGTGTATATTTCCTAAATATCATAATGTACTTTTCCTAAATATCATAGTTTAATTTCTCCTCAATATCATGGTGTATTTTTCCTAAATACAATAGTTTTCACTTATTAAATGCTCTTTATTTTACATTATTTCTTGGAATGTTTTATAGTTTGTAAGATGAACACGCGAATAAAAATGTCACACTATTATAGTCTGGTTTTACTGGTGGCTGAGTTAAAGAGGGTGATTTTTCCACTCTCTCAACGTGGACATCATTAGTACTCTCCATATCTCTCCAAATGTGTTTGTAGCTTACCTGGACATCATTAGTAGGCTACTCGCCATAATTCTCCAAATGTGTTTTTAGCTCACCTGGAAATCATGAGTACTCTCCATATCTCTCCAAATGTATTTGTAGCTTACCTGGACATCATTAGTACTCTCCATATCTCCCCAAATATATTTTTAGCTTACCTGGACATCATTAGTACTCTCCATATCTCTCCAAATGTATTTGTAGCTTACCTGGACATCATGAGTACTCTCCATATCTCTCTAAATGTATTTGTAGCTTACCTGGACATCATGAGTACTCTCCATATTTCTCCAAATGTGTTTGTAGCTTACCTGGACATCATTAGTACTCTCCATATCCCTACAAATGTATTTGTAGCTTACCTGGACATCATTAGTACTCTCCATATCTCTCCAAATGTGTTTGTAGCTTACCTGGACATCATTAGTACTCTCTATATATCTCCATATGTGTTTGCAGCTCACCTGGACATCTTGAGCAAACTCGCCGTCTCGTTCG
Organism: Timema poppense; assembly: GCA_902141375.1. NCBI lineage: Eukaryota > Metazoa > Arthropoda > Insecta > Phasmatodea > Timematidae > Timema > Timema poppense. Next base: position 137,469 of record CABFOV010000523.1, read on the forward strand.
AGATGTCAGGCAGCCTCTGGGGGCAGACCGGGCCGAAGTGCTCAGCTGCCCTTATACCACCCCACATTGCTCCAGTTACCGGGGGCATGAACCGCAACCTCCCAGTCGGCGGGGAAGCGTACGGGATCCCCCGATACACCTCCACTGGCTCTAGATGACGGGCATCCAGAGTCACCGCGACGCCGCTCAAGTCGCCGTACTTGGTCCTTACGACCCGCAAGCTCGGTGAGGGTGGGGGGGAGGCCATCGAGGCCATGAGTGACCCCGCCAGCAGGAGAAGCAAGAGGAGGTGCCCATAGGTGGCGTGGGCACTAGAGGGCTGTACGGACAGCCTCATTCGATTGGTTTTTTCCCGCACTTTTTTTATACCCAGCAATCTAAATCGAAACAGTGACGTCTTATTAACCGATATTCAAAGCTTATCACTTTTTGTGTCAACGACTAACTCATTTTATCAGTATAAATACAAACACAATACTTTTTGAATTTCACTTTTGATCAGTCAAATTTTACTTTTTACTTTGAAAATTGTTACTTAATCTACTTTAATCTAGTGACTGACCACACTAATAATTGTGTAAACGTATTCTTGCAGTTGGAATCAAACACCTACCCTCTTAAAATTGACACCTCTGCGCTTGTCGTGAACACAAGATTAATCAATATGGTTATTTTATTTAGTGTACTCTATTTTTCTATATATTAAAAGTCACGTTCCATTTTTCACATTTCTTGAGCAATATTAATATGTTTTCTTGAAACCAATTAACTCTGTTGAATTATAACAGTAATTAGAAACTAATACTTGTCCCACATTCGCCGGGTTTGATTAACATTTATTCGCTTTAAACTGTGCCAGGTATTTTTTGTAAAAACATATACATCTTTTGTTTAGCATTGATTTGACTCTCAAATGTCTCTAAACCAAAAGGCATAATGTCTATCAAGATAAATTATATTATTTTATAATCAACGACAATGTTTTAAAATGGTGAGTAAATAGATGTATGTATTTTAAGAAAAACCCTTTTATCTTTATCTTTGAAAGTGAGATAACAACATATTAGTAATATTTAACATTTAACATAAAATTTGAACTATGTAAACAACTAGCTTTGATATCGATTCATATCATGAATAATATAAAGTGATTGTATAAATTCGTTGCCATAACAGAACACTTTGTTTGAATATAATAAAACTTTAAAAATTGCTATTCATTACATTCCCAAGTTGAATTTAATCTAGTACGAAATAGGTTTTTCAAAAACATTTACAAAATATTTAAATAACACGTAACCAATAATTCATCCCAAAATAATTTTTTAACATAAGCGTAGAAATTCTACCATTCAATAGAAAATTTCCTTATGTATAAAATTATTAGTTTTAAAATAAAACTTTCACGACATTGGTATATATGTATTTGGAAAATGGGTTTCTTTTGAATTCAAACATCTTTCAGATTATATCATATCGTTAGAAAAAAATCACTTCCCCATAGGTTATTGTATTATTTTATAGTAGTTTTACGATGATAACAATATTTATCAAACAATTTCCGCATTGAAAAATCTATGGAAAGAGGGATTTATATTTTTCACCTTTTTAAATAAGGATTATAATGTAAAAATAATACAGAAAAGGGTATAATAGTGGAGAAAGCTGACAGCAGGGCAACACTCCCCTCCCCCTTTCCACTTCCTAAACACAAACACACGGACCAAACGACGGACACAATCGGTCTTGTTCCCATTAGAATAGTCACTGAAGCGAGAGAAGTCTCCTGTAAGATGAGATGCACACAAACATGCCTTCCCTCCCCCTTAACACAACCAATGGATCCAGAGAGAGATGGTGACGAGAGAGAAAAAGAGTGACTCTCCTGGCAGTCGTCCGCGACCCGGATACACCGGCGTCTTCAGCCACACTGGTCCCGGAGAGCGGACGGCGGAGAAAGGGCACCGCGCATGCGTGGCGGCCCGGCGCCGCCTGGGGCACCATCTAGTGGCCAAGGTAAGCAACATCATCGACAAAATATATTTTGTTTTTGTTTGCTTATGTTAATGTTTGATTATTTATGCTACTCATTAATGCTGTATGTGGTATGTTTGTTGGTTCTATACCCTTTTTTACCTCTTTTTGATGGCAAAAGAGAGGGAAGAACAAATGCGGAGACATGCAACATAAAAAGATATAAATAAATATTAGTAATCAATTAATGAAACTGAATCCTGTATTATCATGTATTTTTATGGGTCAAAAAGTGGCTGAAATTTCAATTCACATCCTATTGTCGTAAGAAAATATGTGTGACTGTCAGTTCATTGTACATTCCATTTACCCACATTGGTGGCTTATTTAGCTAGCGCACTAATTTGGTGTTGAGCTCGACTGCCGAGGACTGGCAGATCAAGTTTCGAATCTTGGTCTGGTGGACTAGGGGTGGTTTTCCCCTAAATGATTTTCCACTCTCCCTCCACACAAACGTGGGTTCATTTCCTCTAAATAAAACCTTCCATATTCCTAACCCATTAGCGTAATTAAGACTTACGCGTGTAACCAGAACGTGTAGTAAGACGTGGTGCTAAATTTAATTAATACATTCAATTTACCCTTAAAAGGTAACAAGTTACCTTGCTTGGTTCCAGTATGGTTTGGTTTATAAGATAAGACAAAGGTGTAGTTTGTCTAGGTAAGTCTTTTGAATGTAAATTAAGTGTACATTCTTGCACTTAACTCAGGGGAGGGTTACCTGGTGGTCCAAGGGTATGGTGTCGGACTTATGTGCTGGGAGTCAGGGCTTCTACCGTAGTTCGGATTCCACTTTAAACCGTGGGTCCTCCATTTTAATCTCACAATCACCCTACCATTACACATTAGCGTAAGTGCGTATAACCCGAGCGGGTAGTAAAACGCGGTGCTAGTAATAATAATAATAATAATAATAATAAACACAAGGGAGCTATGAGACCACACTTTTATAGGAATCGTAGTTATACCAAGTGAATGTTACCATTTCGATCTGACTAGGATTCAAATCAATCTGTTGAAAGAGGTTGAACGTTAAACGAACACGACTGTGCGCCAACCGTGCTGGACCGTGGCAGAACACTTTTCAGGAAATCCAAGATGATGCAGTCGGATCACGTTCAGTGCACAGCCAGCGCACAGTCTTCTCAGTGTGGATCCAACTAGTGCTGTCGTTAGCGTTTATGGTCTTTTTTTTCGTTATTTAAGCCTTTTCATGTGTGCAAGTAAATATAACTGTAATATTTTTATTAAAGGTATATTTTTAAATTTTTTAAATTATAGTTCATAAATTTAAATTATCTAAAACAAAATTAAATAGATATTTGATCTTTTAAAATAAAATAATAATGTGTTAATTAACTAACGGATTTTATTTTACTACATTTGGGGTTATATTTGAAATATTTGTTGCTATTATCCCTTTAATAGCGTTATAATATAATTTATATAGCTTGAATCTCCACACCTTTATTCACAGTGAGAAGCAGTTTTTACATAGGATTTGGAAATTTATAAATCCGCTATTTTATCAAACTTCACTCATAAATTTCAAATATTTTGGAATTGTTGGGGTATTTGGATGAATCCCACTACATCCTTGTCATATTTTTAAACATTTATTTGCCTCCTAAAAGTCTGTGTCTGGACGTGTTTGAGCAAAAAACAGAAAGGCAACATTTCATTTCCACACATAATGTTTCAAGAGGAATAATACACATTTTGGTAGGTATTAGTATCGATTATTCTGAATAAAGAGTTCGAATAAAAATCAATGAGTGTGGATATAAATCTGTTTGAAACTGGTGCGTACAGTTCCGTGCACGCACAGCTCTCTTATTATTATTATTATTATTATTATTATTATTATTATTATTATTATTATTATTATTATTAGCACAGCGTCTTACTACCTGTTAAAATCTATGCCGGGAACGAGGATTGAACCCCGGCCGCCAGCATAGAAGTCTGACACCTTACCCCTAGACCGCCAGGTCACCAACCACAGCTCTCTTAATAAATGACGAGCGCACAGCTCTATTAAGTAGTGGTGACTAAGAAGCAGTTATTTATTAACAGAAGATTTTTTTTATTATTGGAAGTGTTGTTAAGAATTTCGCAGATTGTCACACATTATTAATATGTATATATCGTGTTTGCTTATGGTTTTCGTAATAGAAGACCTATTCTGCTGGTAGAGAATACCATAGACCAGCGGTTCACATACTGTGGTACGCGTACCACCACTGGTATGTAAAGTTATTCCGGGTGGTACACCTTGAGAAGCCAAACCAAACAAGGAGATTAAAGTTTTATAAAGGTAAGTCCTAATAAAATCTTTTAAATATATTACGCATATGTCCAACCAGAAATAAAACAGATTTAAAAAAGTGATTGGTGGGGCTACATTTATTCAAGGTCAGACAACAGGTGACCTGCACATCCTGTGTGCTATTATATCCCCGGGAACAGTTAAAAATTTACCAATTTAGTAAATATCTCGGTGATATTCCAAATTAAGGAAATTTTTGGGGTGGAATGCCATTTAAAAAGTTTTAGAACCGCTGCCGTTGACGATACTCACTCGCTTTGATATGACATGGTTTGTGGCGATTGATGAAAAGCTAGAGTAAAGGTAAATACAAGATATGAATTGATCGCTCGCATTATGGCTATCCAAGAGGACCTTACACGAAAAATACGTACTATTACCACAAGAGTTGAAAACCCGCCTCAGTGGCGTAGTTGGCTAACGTGCTTGTCGTGTTAAGCTTGACCGCAGAGGACGGGGAGATCGAGGTTAGAATCTCTGTCAGGTGACCTGGGGGGGGGGGGGTGCTAAATGTCTTTTCGACCCTCCCTCCCGGCAAATGCGGTTCAATCTCTCCCA
>CABFOV010000523.1:142665-185605 GCA_902141375.1 Timema poppense
GGGGGGGGGTTCCTAAATGGTTTTCCACTCTCCCTCCACGCAAATGCGGGTTCACTTCCTCTAATTAAACCTTCCCAATTCCTAATCCATTAGAGTAATTTGTACTTAAAGCGTATAACCCGAACGGGTAGTAAGACGCGGTGCTAAATATTATTATTATTAAGAGTTGAAAAGTGCATTGATGTTGGCATGCTTGCTCTGTAGCATTTTGATTAACTTTATCTACCTCTAAATGGTGAGATACAATATTTGTCTGAATATGTTTCCATTTTAATGTAATATCAAATCGCATAAATATGTTGAATGTTACCATGATGTAGTTTTATTTGTTATGGTATTGCGATTTTCCTATTAATGTGAATATAAAACAAACAACACCTAATACTATTATTTATTTTTCGATTTAAGATTGAAATATATTCTGTAACTACTCTTTGTATTGTACCAATATAAAGAGAATAGAAGGTAATGTCAGTTGGAGAAAGAGATCTGATTGGCTTAGCGTGTGACTTCACTCGGTACACTAGCCAGATCTTAAAGCCGTGATCTCACGTGTCTCTTTCAATTAATAATTCCGAGTGAGTCATTTTTAATAAAAATAAAAATTAAAGGAATTTGTTCACATGTCATTTATCATAATGATCATGTTGAGAATAATCAACTATTGTTTAGTCTACTAAAATGGCTCCACGTGCTGTTTTATTTTATACAAATAACTACTTATATTCCATAGATATTCAAATTGTCTGTAACAGTCCAACAATGGGTCGGTTTGTTCATCTCGCCACTTAAATACAATTTTTGAAAAATCTTATTACAACACATTGTCTGTAAATATCTAAATAAATCTGTACAATAAAATAAAATCGAATTCATTAATTATTGTACGTGTTCACACGGTTAATTTTGTTTTCATTGTTCAATAATGATAATAATTAACAACGGGTAGTAAGACACGGTGCTAAATAAATAAGTAATCAGAAGTCCCATCTCGGTCTGATGGGTACTTTTTGAGTTTACCGGCAACAAACGGACATAAATTGAGTTTTCTGACAGATTTACAATTTTATTTGATCTATATTTATGATTTAATTTATAAAATATGTAATATAATATAGCCTAATATGCACTATGTTTGTTTTTACGGGTAAGAGAAGTCGTGCTTCACAAGTTTCCGTCTGGAATATACTCTTATTTACACCCATGGTGTAGGGGTGGAGTCAAATCTAATATATGAGGGGTTTGAATCCCGAAAGAATGTACTGAAGTGGTTTTGCCTAAGTTCCCTACTCTACCATCCTCTTCATATCTCTGTTGGTGTAGATTTTCGGCTAGTCTAGACGAGTAAAAAGATGCACAGTACAAACAAATACATGTAGAGCTTATATTTACAACTAAATAATGTTCTGAAGTTATTTTAGGTAAGTTTTACTAATAGTGTTTACCAAATTTTAAATATTTATAATCTAGCTACACACATGATATTTATAAGATAATTAGTAAGTAACTTTGTGATTAATTTACTATTTAATGAAATATAATATATATATATATATATATAATTATTTTGGTTTAGTAATGATTATAAATTTAAAGATGGTTATCTTAGAGGAAGTGCACCCTAATTAACGGAAAGAAACAGCGAGAAAACTACAGTGATTTGAGCCTTGACTTCTAGTCGAAGTATATCCAGTTTATATCAATCCTGACGCTATCGGTGGTTCGTAGGTCATTTTCAGTAGATCATACAGAATACTTATTCTGAAATATTCAAAGTGACTTATCGTTGAAATTTTTCATCTCAAGTTTAGGATGTTTGTGGCCTTTTGCCTCAAAAGGAAAACTATCCAATCCTGGTTCGTTTTGTTCTTTGAGTGAAAGCGATGTTCTGCTCTACCTACCTGAGAAAGTCATTATTTTCGGTCGAAGGTATTGAAAAATATATACAAATGTACTTTCACAGAGAACATCTTGATAACTGTATTCGAATGAGGTGAAAATATACTTACAAAACGTTGGAACAAATTGTGGGCGAAAGGGAATGGAATTCAAATAACTAAGCTACACACCAAGTTTTTGTATATTTGATTATGATTTTATTTTATAAGTGAATAATTCTTGTACGATCTAGCATTAAAACGCTCACTATAGTAGAAAATATACTAACATTTTTATATTATTGGCGTTACAATTACTAATCCAAACCAAAGAGCCCACGCTCGATTGAACAGAACATGGAGAGCAAAGAATCGATATGTAGAGGTTACAATAATAGCCAATATGCAGAACTTTACTTTACATCCATTACTGTTTCCAGCCTGTGGTCTGGATAAGTTTTTTTATTCAAGCCATATATTTTCCTCTACCGGCTTGCTAGGCTTGTCACAGCTCCATATGCCTTATAATCTAACTTAAGACTAGGACAGGCACAACATTCCGCCACCTGCCTTTAATTTATAACTTTGAGAGAGAGAACCCGTATTTCACCCATGATACATTTTTTGGCCATGCCGGAAATCCAATCCGGGACCCTTAGTTCATTAGACAGACACGCTACCGACTGAGATAAGGTGTCGGATTCAATATGCAATTTTGCAAATTATTAATCTATGTTTCTTGCGAGATAGCTTGAAATTTTGAAAGTACTATACCCAACGAGTTTGGCGATCCCTGCCTTGACCAATATGGCTACTAGTGCGGATATTATCTTTCTACTTATACAAAGAGGTTCGTTTGGGATTTTGTTTGTTTGTACACGATAAACTTCAACAACCGCTGAACCGATCATGACAGAATGTTCACACATGTGTTTCTTATACTCTCAAGACAGACATAGGCTAGATTATACATGTTAAATTACGATTAAATTGATGGTTTTTCATATATTCTGTCTCAAAAAATCTAACTAACTGATTTTACTCCCTTCCGTCATACTTAATTTCTTAATTAACTACAAATCAGAGGAATATCTAGAGAATATGTGTCAATATTAAATCAAATGATAGATAATATATTAGTTTAATTTGTTTCGTATTCACATAGGTACAGTAAACTTATCACTTCTTCGGTTTTATATGATAGCTAGCAGATGGTATCAGTAATGCCAACATTGCCTGAAAGTAACTTTTGTCAACATATTAGGAAATAATTATTATTTACTAATTACTAATATTATTATCACTAAACATATTATCAATCAATTTTAACAATACTTCCCCAAAGATTACAGTATAATTTTATTTTCCATAATCAAATTGAAGAAAAAAAAGTCTATTAAATTCATTCTAGTTTTTCTTTTAACTCTTGTGACAATTACAGGTTAAGTAGAACGTGAAATATTACATTTAATGGTATTATAATCAGACATTAATATTTTTATAACTGCCCTCACATATCATTAACATCAATAAATAGTTTGTGATAATAAAGAGGAAAAAAACATACAAAATGTTTGTGAAATAATATAAAGTTTAAATTTGGTAAACACGAGATTTGTTTTCAGCGTATAAGACCACTTTTAACGTTCTCTTGCTTTTAATAATTAATTTGAATTTAACAGCAAAAGAAAACTTCAATACTAAATAACCAACCAAACGGTTATTATTATTACCAACATCTAACCATTTTAAATATACATTATAACAGTGAATTATCGTATAAAACACAGTTAATAAAACCACGTGCGTGCGTCAACAAGGGGAAAGAACAAAATATTTTAAAGTTGAGTACTATTGATTTGAATTTAGGCTTGTCTATGCTAATATTAGTAATTTTATTTCAAATTTGAATAGTACAGTGTCTTTTTTGAATATTAATTCGGCTACTTATTAATCTATGTGTTCTTTTGTGAATATTATTTCGGTGTGTTAGCGTGTTATCCTTGGAAAATTAACGGTTTTTTAGTGATCTTTGAATAATAATTGATCTGATATAACATTAAAGTGTGTGATAAAAAAATAGCGAGTGTTTCTCAGTGATCTATATACAGTATTCGAAAATTTAAGTGTATCAATACTATAAAATAAATATTTCAACCTCAAGATTGTGTTGTGTTGCCCTCTAGGCTAAACCTCAAGTTTTAGGATTTTTAAAGTATTCCAAAAAATCTGTGAAGTGTAATAAAAAATACTTGCGAGTCTTTCTCAAGTGATGATTAAAAAATACCAGGCTAATACCACAACGTTGGTAAGTTTGTTTATTAATTGTCTTTTGCAAATTCATTAATATTACAGTAATTTATCAAAGATTTTCGTACAACATAATTCTAAAGTTTTCTTCATGGATCTTTAATTACATTTTACGGTGTCCATGATTATGGTATTTTTATACCAAAACATGTCGGAAGAATATAAATCAGCATTATTATAATGGCTGATTATCACAAGGAGTAATGGGACTTAACCAAGATAAGGCTTATATTTTATACATTACCTTAAAATAAAATGTATTATATCCTTCAGAAAAGTTGTAATAAGATAATAATCATTACTTTATTAAAACTCATAGGGAGATGATAACCCACTAATCCTATTTTATTACCTAATTTACAACACTGTTGATCCTTAAACTTTGTTTTTGTCCTTAATTTGTTGTATCCAAGTTTTGTAAATATATTTTAATATGTGATACGTGTATTTTAGACTTGTCATCAACCCATGTTTTAGTTTAGGTGATGATGTTATATCCGTTTATTCAATTTTTTATTTATGACATTAGTAGATGATTAAAAGGAAAACATAATCAATCTTTTGAATATTAAAATTCACTTAATTCATATACCAATTTTAAAAATATCTAATTCATTCAATTGAAAATCTATATATATTTTTTATAGCTATTCCTGAATTTTATATCTGTGTCAACTTTATTACCAATCCTTTCTTTAAACTACTTTAGAATATTTTCTAAGATTTATTATTATTTTAGCTTCTTACTACCCGTTCGGGTTATACGCACTAACGCTAGTGTGTAATGGTAGGGAGATTGTGAGATGAAATGGAGGACTTACAGTTTAACGTGGGATCCTAAACACGGTGGAGGCCTGGCACTCCACACATTCACAGGTTGTGATTGATACAAGTCTTGTCAGAGGTGAAGAAAGTGTTTGGCAATCTGATAAATCTGTGCCAGGACCGAGGATTGAACCCCGGATCCCCAGCACAGAAGTCTGACACCTTACCCCAAGACCGCCAGGTTACCTTTATTTTTTAATACTGTTAAAAATGTTTATGACAGTGTTTTTTTCTATACATTCAGATGTTTCACATTTATAATGTTGTTAATAATACTATTAACAAAAAAATATTGGAAATTAAAAAAAAAAAAATTATTTATAATAATAAAAACTAAAATGGGTTTAAAATGCTAAGTAAAAAAAATTATATTCTAGAATAAATAAATAATTAATACTAGGTCATCAACAAATCAAGGTCAAAAATAAATAAAAAAAGAATTAAAACAGTCATATAGGCTTCTTGTATAGACCTAAAATTTGACTGTCAGAAGTGACAGCTGCTAAACACATGTTTTTGCAGATCATGCTTCGGTGTAGGGATACATAATTTTGTCTAGTAGATTTTCAGAGCTGTCAGCTGTCAGCTGGAGCTGTGAGCTGTCAGTCAGCACCAAAGAAGCCATGGGGGCGGGTGAGGGGGGGACTTTAAATAAATAGTTCAATGATAACGTTCCACATATTTATGTGATTTGAGCCTACATTGACATTTTAAATATATATAGAATTATATGTATTTGTCCAATAAATGACAGCTTAAGCTACCGATTAGCAAAGGAAATAGTCATATTAATAAAATATATCGTATATTTTTGTGAAAATCTGTAATTTCAATATCAAGAAACTTTGCATTAGTATTTAGGGGTACTTTAAGATGTTCAGCTCGAGTATAAATTCTTCACTTTCACCCTTAATGAGACCCAAATGCATGTTTTATAAATTGATATTTTAATGAACCATCAACTTCATTTTTAGTTAAACTACAAATTGAAATTTCAAAAAAATAAATGTTATTCTAGCATTGTAATTCTATGTTATCAAGCATTTTTTGTTGTTGTTTGAACTTGAAAATTAGTTAAATTGGTTCTTTAAAAAACTTTTTATTTTGGTATCACAGAGATCCACGGTTGCAGCCAATATAAATATACAGGATCATTCTTCGCTGTATGTAAAGACATAGAGAACTTTGTCAAAGGCCACTAAACAAAACTGCTAGTTTAATGGATGAGTGGCGTTAGAGGTAAAGGATGAAGTGTCACTCAAGGAAGTGCTATCATTTATCAATGACAATTCCTTTAAATGAAATATACTATCGATATGGTGTACGAAGTAATATCAAATTATATCTCACCAGTTGAAGCTACCGTTGATACTCTGTAAATTATTTCTAGCAAAGAAACAAAAGAGGATGAAGGTGACTAAGGTGAAAGAGAAGAATTTGTCCCGACAGGTAAAGAGGTTTAACAGGAAGTAAGGCTACTGAATATTCGAGTATGAATAACGTGGCAGTGTGGAAATAGCACAGATTCTAGAGAATGATACAGAAAAAGTATTCACCAAAACGGTATAAATAAAGCAACAACACATAGCTTTAGCTATTTAAGTATTTTTTATTAATATATTTCAATTAAATAATTTATTTTGGTGAGCTTTTGTTTTGTTTGTCCCTACCCTTCTCCCTAAAGTAAAAGGGAAAACACATTTCAGTTTTAATGAACTTTGAGCTAAGTGAACCAAATATCTGAATCCGTAAGATTCATTATAATCAGAGTTTACTGTAAATTAAGAATTTGACTCCTTGACACTTTAAGACCCGTGACCACCCATGTAGGTAGTTCGAAAACAAAATCCTATAAAAAGTGGATACTTTACATGTATGCTTATTAAAGCCCAAAGAATATATGTTAACTTCTGGTGTATTTAAAAAAAATCAAATATAGAGAGACTTAAGCCGCACGACTATTAGGTGATCTCAGACAACCAATACATTTTAAACTTGACATAAGTAGTTGAGAGCTTTTTAGGGTGTACACCTATATTTGTTTTTAGAGCCATAATCATCCTGACGGATTAGATATCGGGATTAATTGTTCATGTAACTAAAAAAAAACAGAAACATAGAATACTGAAATTTGGCATGTGTGAATGGCATGTACTTTTACTTTCAGTTTGTTTATTGTATATACTTTATATGTATTATAAACTATTGTGTATACAAGTTTCGAATTCTTGGGAAAATGATTTTTTTTTAATATTTAAAATAAATGTAAAAATATTGCATGTATTTAATTTTCCTAGACATTATTCTTTTCATGTTTTGTTGTTACCACATATTATGTATTTGTAAAGTAATCCATGTATACACTTATATTAAAACCACAGCCGTAATTATATATATATATATCAAATAAAATTACGGCTGTGGTTTTAATATAAGTGTATACATGGATTACTTTACAAATACATAATACGTGGTAACAACAAAACATGAAAAGAATAATGTCTAGGAAAATTAAATACATGCAATATTTTTACATTTATTTTAAATATTAAAAAAAAATCATTTTCCCAAGAATTCGAAACTTGTATACACAATAGTTTATAATACATATAAAGTATATACAATAAACAAACTGAAAGTAAAAGTACATGCCATTCACACATGCCAAATTTCAGTATTCTATGTTTCTGTTTTTTTTTTAGTTACATGAACAATTAATCCCGATATCTAATCCGTCAGGATGATTATGGCTCTAAAAACAAATATAGGTGTACACCCTAAAAAGCTCTCAACTACTTATGTCAAGTTTAAAATGTATTGGTTGTCTGAGATCACCTAATAGTCGTGCGGCTTAAGTCTCTCTATATTTGATTTTTTTTAAATACACCAGAAGTTAACATATANTACCACGTATTATGTATTTGTAAAGTAATCCATGTATACACTTATATTAAAACCACAGCCGTAATTTTATTTGATATATATATATATATATATTGATAAGTGCATAATTGTTTCCTTTAGTGTTGTGCTTGTCTAGTTATTAATATTGTTTTTGAAATATCAATAACCCGGTGCCTGTGATAATTTTTGATTATCACTTAAATGTATTTGTAAAATTTTATGCATAAGTTTGACATTAAAAACATAATGTCAGTTGTAGATTTTTTTATTAATATAAAATTTGGTTTTATTTTTAGCAAGAGTTCCTATGAAGAACGAATTTTTAGTTAGCGTTTTTTGAAGAATTAAGTTTTGCGAATGTACAGTAGTAATTGCCGAACCCGTTTACATTTTTCATGTTTTTTAGGGGGAGTATTATTTTGTTAACACTAACACTTTCTTCCAAAAGGCACCAATGCAGATCAATTGATCTGATATTGAATATATAAAGGTAGTTTTGGTAGCTTTTATAACCACCACCTTCTTAAGAAAATCCCATTTTATCTGGACCTACGAAAACACTTAATTATATGATTTTGGTTCTGGAAGGAAGAACAGTACCTGAAAGTAACAAGATCTACTCTTATATATTTATTATTCACGTCGTGGGGTCTATATGCTTCACTATTGAAGGGTATCACTAATACCTATTAAATTATACTAAAAAAGAGTGAAATGTTATCAATTTTGACAGCAAACATCTAGCATTTTTAAACTGTTCCTTCTACGAGAATCCTATTAGACATACATAGCCTTAAAATAAGTAATAATATTAACCATATCTTAGATATTAATTAGTACAAATAATTTAATTAAAAATGTTAGTATAAACAATATACCTTAATTTGCTTGGAAAAAATTCCAAAGGGTTTCATACAAATTAACCTATTAACTAGATATGAGAAAAGTATGAGTAAATAAGGGATAATCTTGCATGTTTAATTATGTTCAAGAAATGTTGTTACTCTCTTTGAAACTTGGAAATGAGAAAATCCACATCTTGGGGAAAAGTGAAATGGGAGGAAGTAATTTGCTTTCTTTTCAAACTTCTAGCATTTGGTTTCTTCTAAAGTACAGAAACTTTGTCAATTTCCGATTCGGTTGAGATACGAGCTAATCTTGTATCTAAGTATATATATATATTTTTATTTAAAGGAAGGAATATAAACATATACAATACAAATTACATGATAGATTCAGTTGAATATTTACTTACTGAAAAACATTTTTTTCTTTTTCTAAATGACTCGTTTTAAATTATACATTTTAACCGACGTAGCATATTATATTTGTAAATAGTTGGATATCTGGTTTATGTGATACATTTTACAATGTTATATATATAATATTTATGTCAGATTTTAATTATTTAAAATCTATTATGGGCTGTTTTCAAAAATTTTTGATTCCAGATCCTGTTTTAATATTTATTTTTAATTTCAAAATTACTTTTTAACACACAACATATTTATCTCAATTGAATTAAACTTTCTCTTATATAAGTAATTACAAAGTTAATCTTCTGTCGGGTCAGTAGACTTGGAAGATTCTTTTATCACCGTGTCTTACTACCTGGTCAGGCTAAACGCATATATGATAATTACTCTAATCGTGTAGGGATGAGAAAAGAAGCATTTTAGAGGTTGTCTACCCATATTTGCTTGGAAGGAAAGTGGGAAATCATCGAGTAAACATCACCTTCACCAGTCCAACCAGGATTTGAACTTCACACTCCACGTCTTCATTAGGTCAGTTTAACACAAAAGCGATGCCTTAGATCAGGAGTCTTCAAACTACGGCCCCCATGCCACATCCGGTCCACCACAAGGTTAGGCCTATATCTGGCCCGTTACAAGATTTTATGAAAAATCAAACGAATGGTTTCTCTTCGTTATTTATTAACCACGCAGTTTATTTGACATGTCCAGTTTCTATCCGCATGCGTGTATACCCCTCATGAAACCAAGCCAAAGTGCTGTTTGGAATTTCAAACCTTCATTTTCACTTGTAGGCAACATTCCTTATACCTACAACAGAACGGCTTGACTGTGATGATTTTTAAGTAGTTCCAAGTCTCCTGGCAGAGGGTTGTAGTAAGGAAAGTCTCGAAAAATGCTATCTAAAAAAAAGTAATTTTATTGATTCATTATTATAAATATAATTATTACATATAAATTGATCAGTTTTCCACAGATAAGAATCAACGTGAATCCCTTTTATCAAACACTGACTGGACATGGCAAGTTGTATTTTTTTACAGACGTGACTGGACTTGTGACTTGAATCTAGATTTGTATGTTGAAACCAATTTGATTTATGATCTATTCGCGCATTTCAAGGCATTCTGGGCAAAAATAACGCTACTTGAAAACAAGCGAACGTTACTTTGGCCCGCAAAAATGTGTATAGTATATTATATGGCCTGCATAGCAAAAAGTTTGGAACCCCTGCCTTAGACCATTAAGCCACTGAAACGGGTGACCCCGAAAAGGTCGTAAAAACTTTTTATATTGAAAATTAAAAACTATTTTGGTGTAAATTATTTTAATTTTATTGTATGTAATAATAATCGACTTTAATCGACTTTAATGGCGAAGTTAAGGCTACCGCCTAATTGTAGATGTTTATTAAGATATTTTAAAGGTTCTATCACTATAATATCCTATTTTATAATAACCAAAAAATTGTTCTTGTTCTAAAGTGAAGAACCAATTAAACTGAGGCAGCCTTCTAGATAACCTAACTAAGTTATAATATGTAAATAAGTTATATACTATTAAATTTGATCAAATTTAGCAAGTGTTGAACTTATTCAAAATTAAATTGTAAGGAGACTATTGCATATGGAAATAATAAATAGTTTTATAGTTAATAATAGCAATAAAAATTGTATTTACAACTAGCTATTTTAACCGCAGAATTAAAATTTAGTTCATAGTTCTGTGAGCTTTTATTTGGCGAGTTATAGCGTGAGTAAAATTTATTAAAGGACTATGTACTGTATATTACCTATTTGTCATAGTGTTTGTATGCGCATCGAGGATTTGGTGAAATTCTTTTCTGTTGAAGACGTGAGCTCAGATCTTGCCGATAAATTGCACCACTGGATCAAGTACAAAAGAGAATTTCAAATATATGGTAAAGAGGAGTTTTTGATGGATAATACAGTGGTATTTAAAAAGAGGGAGTTTCAAATAATCTCACTACAAAAGTACAAAACCTTTTACTTTGCCAGTCATTGTTAAGGCCCCGTCCGTACAAACACTCTAATTTATCTCGTTATAAACTGTTGTTTTAAATAACCAATTTAATTTATTTAAAAATATCATGACCTATACATGAAACTAATTGGCGCAAGTCGAGAATCTCCTAAGTAGTTGCGGGAAATAACACACAGTGAAGGCCAACTTCTTAACTAACATCTTAGCAAGTTATTAATTTGGTTTGATAACGTTTCTTTTCTTTTGCCAATGTACTATAACTTGCTCCTGTTTTATTTTTTTATCTACGACCTTAGGCGTTCCACAAAAAATACCTTACGTGGGAGAATCACCTCTGCTCTGGATGCATTATTGACTACAAACGAGACCAATAATAAGACAGGGAGGGATTATTTCATTAACCTGAATAGTACACAGTTTGAACACATGGTACGGAAAAATAAACTTTACTACAGCTGCCCATGAATGACCCTGGCTTGCCCGTGATCATTATATATAAATTATATTTTTTATAATTAAAATTGGACTTTGAAAAATGGAAAGAAACCGCTCTAATAATTTTGGTATTTTTATAATAAGTTATTATTTTAGCTGTGGTATTGATTTGAACGTGTACTTTCTAAACACACATAATGCAATAATGCACAACCTACTAATCAACTTGAGTTAGAATAGTACACCTAATACCACACTAGTCACAAGCAGCTAGAGACATATTTTAACCCATATACAAATATTAAATCTATTTGTCAGCACCATCCGGGATCAAACCGAAATTATTTGAATAGTAGTCCACCACTTAAACCAATTAGTCACAAACATTAAAGTTTATTTTTTAAATATGGCATTTAAATGTATTAGTAAAAAAAATCACTTACTTACTAATAATAATAATAATAATAATAATAATAATAATAATAATAATAATAATAATAATAATAATAATAATAATAATAATAAATGGAAATAAAGAAATGAGAATGGCGTATGTTTCGGGCCGTCTTGTTTGGCCTGTCCGGATGGATGAACGAGACGGATGGATGATAAAAGGAACTGGGTGGGAATGGGGGTTGTAGGATAGAAACTGGTGTGTAGCGTTGGCGTGCGAGCGACGAACGTCTCTCGCGTCAATGGAAAACAGGAGAGTCTAGGAGGTTGACAAGTTTTTGAATAATTCATGCGAGGCTGCGGGTGGGCTTTGCTCGTAAGGGCCAGACCAATCCTCTCGAAACTTCTTCCCCTGTCGACGACTCTTCTCCCTAAACCCCCCTTACGAACCAACCCATCACAAGGCGACGATCGAGAGAGGGTTGTTCTCATGGTGAGATTGATATGACCGGGGTGAAATGCGGTGGGGTCATGGCAGAAGAGCAAAGATAAACAAAACGACGACGATAAGGGGTAGACACACATACAAAAAATAAGAAACCTTATAACCAACGTTGCGCAGAAAAAAAAAACTGAATTGTTTAAGAATTGAAGGAAACGATACACTGTGAACTTTGATCTGCGATCTGTGTGCGGTATGGAGAAGAATAAAAATCTAAATTGAAAATACGGCATGTAATTGTATATGTATACAAATAATATGTACTGTATATTAATTTAAATACGAGCTTACTTTCCGCGAATACTATGATAGCACCATATTTTACCCATAACTATACAAAAAAATTCTTTTATACATTAATGAATAGTTAATTTTACTTCATACACTTTTTGATCTATTAGTATTTTGATAAAATAAAACTTTATTCACAAATTCATTGAATTGTTTTTAAACTAGGTATTAATACAAATATAAGACTAAATTTATTTAATATGTATAAATATATACATACATACATACAATGGCAGACCAAGAAAAAAAATACAGGGAAAGCACCAAGACATAAATAATTATATTGTTCCCATACATAACTCTAAAAAAATGATATCTCTAAATAAACATTAGTTTTTTCAAATATATGTAAAGATAGAATATATAAAAGTGTTTGTGAGTTGATTAATAAATATCTCGGTACCGTCTCAGTACAAGGGATAAGGAAATTTAGGTTTTATAACATTTTATTCTACCTGATTTAGTATCCAGTTTAAAGAAGATGATAAATTTAAAAAAACTTTAATCCAAGTTCTTGCGCATGTTTTCTGGAAAATATATTTAAAACCTCTTCAGGGATGATATAAATATTTTTGTTTATATTGAGTATTTCCTAACACTTTGTTAATCTCAAGGAGGTTTTAATTATATTCATATTGGATTGTCAAAGCGGATTCATGTGTGTTATTTCTCGATCGAATCTCTTTTAATCTCTTAACAATGGTTTGTTTTTATAGCTATAAGGAATTGAAATGACAGCTGTATATTTCCCGAAAATAAACCAGGGGGATATCGCACCCTGTTACCCCTACCCTGAATTAATCACTGTACACACTTACACTATCTCTACAAGCTAAGAATATTTAAATGGGATTAAAAGTTAGGCGAGCCAATGTCCATTTATTACAGATTAAAAAAAATTGGTTAAAGTAGATTACATATGGTTTCAACAACTAATTAATTAATTTTCTACATCAACCGTTTTAATATTTGACAGCAATTCTCAAGATTTGAAAAGCAACGTTTTGGATGAATAGAAAAAGTTATTTTTAAATCCAGCGATGCGCACTACCAATATTCAAGATCTGTTAAGACTACTATCAGAAGAAAATTAAAATATACATATTGAATGAAACAGTATTTTATTTATTTTTGCCAAATATGTTTTTACCAAAATGGCAACAATTTTGATTCGCATTCCCTTCCGTACAATGTTAATTTAAACTTATGTAATAGGAATATGAAAGGTAAGATTTGTAGTAAATGTATCCGCGTTTAAATAGAAAGTGAGTTGGAAACAATTTAGGAAAAAACCACCCCAGTACATCTTGCTATTATTTGAACTCTGACCATAACGTTTGATCAGCGGACCCACCTATTTAGATCTGGAGCTATGATCAAATAAATTACAACCAACACTTGTGTCAAAACATATCTTCACTAATATTTTCTATGAATTAAGCCTACCCTCCACAAATAATCATTCCTTTCTTTAACTCCGGATGTGGATTATAAGGGTTCAAGGGCTCCTTGTTGCAGTTTCTGTTATAGGTTAAGTTTCAGGTGGAGCGGGTTATCAGTCAACTTACCTCATGGATTTCTACGAGCGAGTGAAAAAGAGCCAACAAATATTGTCGGAAAGGTACATTCACATACCTTCCATGTACATTTTATATTCCACAATTGACATGGAATTTATGGATTTACTTACCCTCCATAGAAATCTGTGATACAGATTTTTATCACTCAGTAAAATTCCATTGACTTCGGCTAGGTCCATGAACATTGGGTAGTGTGGTGAACCCTTTACCCAACTAGTAATAAGCCCATAACATTTGTAATTACTCATGTGAACTAATATAACTGTTTGCCTAACCAGCCACTGTTATGGTTATTTATAAATGATAGCATTACTAGTTTTTGTTTTTTAAATAAAGTATAAATGCCATAGTTAGATTTAGATGTGTTTAACTTGGGTACTATAACGTGAGTTTGTATTATAGTATCTATAAATAGGTATAATTTATTTAAATCTATCCGAGGAATTTAAAAAAAAAATGTTTTTGTTTGTTCCTTTAACAAAGACCAACTTTAATTTAAATGTATGGATTCATTTTAATTATTTACGAAACAATTCTATAATAATATAAGCTACCAAATTTGAAAAAGATATGTCTATTCAACATGCTTCTAAAAAAATAAAATAACATGCGTTAATCCAAACACTTCCTCGAAATCAAAGGGCAATTAAAAATACAATTGTTTTCAAAATATTGGTGGAAATAGATTTTTCTCATTATGAAATTACTTTTTCTGTAAATGAGAAAGTATTATAAAGTGCCAATTCTTTTTTGATGCTTTCCTAGTAGTAGTGTCTTATTAAAACAATGTATCAATATAAGGTTGTTTTCTTTGCACTGCGTTTTTATGTCCTTTCAGAATACCCGCATTTGAATACTTTGCTAGAATTCTGTTATAATTTAGAGAAAATATATCCACATATGTGCAAAGAGAGAGAGAGAGAGTAGAAAACTATTTAAGAACACACAAAGTCGGTACATCCAGCCATGATACCTAGACCACATTTTCACTTGAAAACTAGACAAAATTGGACACATTTAGTCCGCATGACCACCAATACTCCTAATTTAAGTTTTAAAAACAAGTAACATATTTCCAGCACTGCTGGACTTACGTACATAGGTGACATTCACGTTTTATTTTGTCTTTTGCGGGACGGGAAGTTCTTGTTTCGAATACTAATCACGAGTACTGAGGTGGTTTCTCTAAAAATGTTTTTTGTTCTCTTTACACACAAATCAAATGCAGAGACACTTCCCATAAATTATATATATTTTATCTCTACTCAGTTAGTGTAAATATCCAGACAACTTAGAATAGTAGTAATATATGGCTGAAAAAAATAATAGCTTAGCCGTTCATTCCAATCCTCAAATTTGACAACACAGCCGTTTAGTTCTACTATTATTTTATGAGTTACGATTGTATGTTTCTTTCAGCAAATAGGATTTTATTTTTTGTATAGTTAAAAAGTTTCACCTGGCTTGCAATGAAAACTAGAAAGAAAGAGTGAGAAAAAGAAAATCCTTGAGAAGTAGTGATCGCCACTGTAGTAGACATTCTAGATAAATGGGAAGTAGAACTTCCCCCTCTACGGCCAACGTCTCCAAGATAAGTCGACGTTACAACTGCGGCAAGAGTGCTGCTTTTATGGTCGATAAAAATACGAACCGTGGCAAATGGGTCGGCGGAATTAACGACTCAAACAGCACCTCAAGTGCTTATTAACCTGCCGACACGTACGGTTGGTGTTTTCAGAGATGCTGTTGAGAAGATTAATCTCCTGAAAAATAGCACCAGACTGAACCTAGAGTGGATATTAACCTGCTTACACGTAGGTTCGGTGTTGTTAGAGTTGTAGTAGAGAAGACTGAATTATTGAGAAGTACCACAAAACTGAAACTAGAGGGGGTATTAAACTGTTGACACGTAAGATATGTGCTGTCAGATTTGCTGTAAAGAAGACAGAATTATTCAGAAGTACCACCAAACTGAACCTAGAATAGATATAAAACTGATACGTAGGATCAGTGTTGTCAGAGATGCTGCATAGAAGACTGAATTATTGAGAAGTAGCACCAGACTGAACCTAGAGTCGATATTAATCTGCTGGCACGTAGGGTCGATGTTCTCAGAGTTGCTGTTGAGAAGATTAATAAGTTTACATAACTGCTACTAGCTCATGTTACAGATATGAAATATATGATAACATTAAATTCCTACAGGAGAAGAGCAAGTATGAAAAATACAAATTGCGTATAACCTGAACATTAAGACATGGTGAAAAAACTAACAAAAAAACAAATGGAATGTATGTGGTGGCTTCAAGGTCATTGTTCTTTTCTTTGGACTAAGGTGTGCGCCAAATAAGGAACAGTAGGCCATTAAGACTGACAAATGGTTTCTGAAGAAGTGGTGATAAAACCTGATAGAAGGCAACAATTCCTTGATCGGTGTGCTCTGCTGACTGTTAAAGTACATCAACCCATGTTTGGTCATCAGTGATCGTCAGCACAGAGAGGAGGAAAGGTGTGCGATCGGAGCTGATTTTGTTGATAATATTGCATGGTCAATGGATTTAACGCTCCTTAACATTCAAAGCTCCTGGTAATAATTTGTTAATTTTTGATGGCGCATCTTCACACCTAGATGCCAACATTGGGAATGTTGTTGAGAGGAACGAAATTGAGCTGTAATGTTTCCCTTATAAAACTACACGTTGCTTACAGTCGAAAAACAAAATAATTTTCAGGCCATTTTAATCCGCTTGTGTTCGATAAAGTTTTCTATATTCTTGAAAAAACATCCCAAGATGAAAATTACAAAAGGAAACCTTAGGTTTGCTTTTTTTAAATGTGTGGCGACAAACAGTAACCTTATCAACCATCATATCAAAAGTTCATTGGACAGAAATGTACCCATTTAATCCCAATTGTATTCCTTCAAAAGATTTTTCTCCCAGTAAAATAGCTGACACTGAAGATGTGGTTCCTAAAAATTATATATCCAAGAACAAAAAGTATATATTCATTGAAAGCAAAAAAAAAGGAAGAGACTTGCAGGTGATTCGTCTGATGGCTCATTGGATAGCATTTTTCTGATTCGTCTAGTTTGTCATCCACTAATTATTTCGATACCAATCTAGCTGACACTCCTACTACCTTAGCATCCACCTATGCTATTATCTCCTCCTTTTTCACAGTAATTTTAAAAACGCATGAGATTTAAAAAAAAACAAGAATTGCAAACATGAAGAAAGGTTTAAATTACAAATATTTAAAAAAAGTTACTTTGAAAACCGAAAGTCAGGTTGGATGGAAAAAAGATGCTTCCATCGAAATTAAAAAACTCAACAGAAATATTATCCGAGCAAACTGACACCTAGTAGTAGTACACAACAAGTGTACAAAGAGAGCTGGTACTGTTTTATTAGTAAGGAGGACAGAATCAGAGAGATAATTTTATTTGAAACTTGTCGCAGATACGTCTACGAGCTTTGTGTTGGAATCTCATATCAAGACAAAATTTTACATAATTAGGGTCCAGAAAGTGACGATGACTGAGTTAGTATTTATTTTAAAACTTTTTGTTTGATTTAAACTACATGTAATTTTTTAAAAGGTAGTGTTACTGTTTTATTTAATAAACACAATTAAGTCAATCTATTGTTTTATTCATTTAAAACTTTATCACATCTGAGCTCCTCTAAAAATGAAAAAAACACTAGGTAGCCTTATTAATTGTAACCCTTTGTCATAATAGGGCCAATTTTCCTTTTGTTAATTAACTAAATTATCAACAACAAATACCCGCCTCGGTGGCGTAGTTGGCTAACGTGCACGTCGTGTTGAGCTAGACTGCCGAGGACGGGGGGATCGAGGTTCGAATCTCGGTCGGGTGAACTGGGGGTGGTTTTCTCCTAAATGGTTTTCCACTCTCCCTCCACGCAAATGTGGGTTCACTTCCTCTATTTCAACCTTCCCAATTTCTAAGCCATTAGCGAAATTAGTACTTAACCCGAACGGTTAGTAAGACGCGGTGATAAATAAAATAAAATTAACAACAAATAACTAAATATTCCACTAAAACTTAAACTATTTTTCTCTTCCCCATGAATCAATTTGTAAGTATGCTCAATTAGAAAAATATCTGTCAAATAACAATCAGTTATCAAAGAATCAATCCTTAGCATGTCTTTATTTGGCGCACTTACCATATAGCGTATTTTCACGAAGTAGAATGGAGAAATAACTACACCAAAAAACAATGGCCAAAGCAAACATTACTTGCTCAAAGAAAGTTGTCAATACACCACTTGTTGCTCCGGTAAAAAGTGTATCAACCTCCAATCTATATAAAATTTGATCTTATGATGAACTTTGTTAGAGAAATAGATGGAATGGGCCTTGGATTTACATACCTACGAAAATAAATCCTCAAAGGTATGTGATGCAAAGATCAAATAGGGAATTATTGTAGGGCCTTAAATAAGAGAAATAATTCAAGGTGAGATCTTCGATGGTCAATTTAAATAGGCTGAAAGGGTAACATAGGTGTCTTTCAGAGGTATTTATTTGTCAGAACGTCTTATGGAAACATTAGGCAGACAACTATAAAGAAATAGTGGATGATCAGTTAAAGTAACTATTAAAAGATCTTGGGATTTAACATGTATTTGAAAATATTTTTTTAAATTTCACATCAGTATTTCTTCCCAGCCATTCTTGAGTCAGTCAACAACGAGTATGGAAAACGGCTCCATACATTTCTACCATTTGCTTACTTACATTTACTAAGTATGTATTGTAAATAGTACTATTAACTTTAAATGAGTGTCACTCAAAATACTTGCGTGATAGATAAATTCTAAAAAGATATTCAAATTCAGCAAACAAATTATTATTAGTTTAATTTATTTATGCCTTTTGTACACAAAGTAAGGAATATTTTGTTGCCCAGTGTTATTTTGATCTCTCCTTTCATGTAAATGCAATTAATTTTCGTTTAAGACCTATCTTCTTGGTGACTATAATTTGTGTGTAGCAATAATGCATATTAATCGGATGGGCATACGAGTTAGAAAAAAAAAATAATTCTTTATTACGTAATACATGTTGTTAGATTTATAAAAGGGTTAATTTGGGGTTTTAAGAAATATTATAAACTTATTTTTTTAAATTATTTCAATAATAAAAATATTATAGCTATGTTTTAAAATGTCGATTAATTATTATATTTTGTTTCTGACCAAAACATAGATAGGTATTTAAACTATGTTTGCGTTCAAACAGATAATCTGATCTGATTAATATTTTTTAATGTTTTTTGTAAAGTAATGCAATTTATGTAGCAAATTTAAATTTACAGCAGAGTCAACGTGATTGTTTTCCTAACAGCTCTGAGTAGTAAAATACGTCAATTGTATTTTATTTATTTAGCACCGCGTATTACTACCCTTTCGGGTTAAACACTCGAGTACTAATCACGCTAGTGGGTTAGGAATTGGGGAGGTTTAATTTAGAGGAAGTGAACCGGAATTTGCCTGGAGGGAGGGTGAAAAACCATTTGAGTAAAACCACCCCAGTTCACCCAACCGAGATTCAAATTCTTGATCTTCCCATCCTCGGCAGCCTTCGTCAATTACAGAATAATGTATTAAAATATTGAGCAATGTATGACTCTAAATATGAAAAACCTTTAAACCTAAATAGATAAGTTTTAGAGTGCTAACCAACTATACCAAAACTCCTGGATATTATTCCTGTTTGAAAGTGTCATTCTTCTATGTATACATGAGTTAATTTGGTAGGTTATACAAAGTATTATCCAAATAATAATTTAAACAAATTTATAGTCATGTAAATTTAACTGTAATTTAATTATAACTTATAACTAGTTCAATATTCATGCATAGCACAAAACTAATATATAATAGTGCATAATTATTGGAAATTCATTACTTTTAAATTATAGCAATCGTATGTGACACATGCCGACCTAGCTGGTCTTGAAGTAGATTACTTGCCTCAGGACCCGATGTTCGAGGGTTCTAACCTATCCCAGGTCAATGTATTTTTCTTGAGTGATAACAAAATGTATAGCACAACTTCCTTTGGAGGGGTAGTAAAGCC
Source organism: Timema poppense (assembly GCA_902141375.1). NCBI lineage: Eukaryota > Metazoa > Arthropoda > Insecta > Phasmatodea > Timematidae > Timema > Timema poppense. The sequence continues at coordinate 163,154 of CABFOV010000523.1, forward strand.
ATCGGTCTCATGTTGATTGTGGCATGTGAGAGAACCTTGGAAGGTGTGTGAAAATACCTTGCTGGCAAAATTTGTAAGTTCCTTCACGTTCACTCTAGACTAGACCACCGCTGACGTATAGATCGAAATTCAAAAATAGATTAGTTTATGGATGGTGTTTTTTAAAAATATTCCTCCCTCCCTCTAAGCAAATGTGGATACATTTCTTATAAATATAACCTTTATCATTTAAAAACCACAAGCGTAGCTTATACGTAAGCATATAACTCGAATGGATAGTAAGACGTCATGAACAGTTAATAAATATTTTTATAGCGTTGGTACAGCGATATGACTGTCAAAATTCATCTTTTATAAATTGTCAAAACTTAATTTTTGTTAATATATTCATCCAATGCTAAACAAAAGTGTGAGTAGATGTATTCTAAGCTACACGGTTCTCTAAATCATAACGTTTTGAAAGAATGTTTAGTAAGATATATTTAATTTGATTCTGTTGACTCATGCATATATATATATGCAGACAGTCATACATATTATACAGAGCCACCAACATTCAAAGAAAAGCGAGAGGGGAGTAAAATATATTTAGGATGGTTGGTGGAATAAGGTTATAAGTTACTTCTGTCATATTCTAATGTAGAGCTAAGCTATATAATATCGAAAAATCATATTTTTGATTGAAATTTACAAATAAGTTTTATGAGTAACTGTGAACTGAAGAGAGAAGTGTGCAAAATTCATGTGCAAAATTGATTAAAACAAAGGTTGGCTTAGAAGAATGGGACTTAAACCTTTGTTGTGTCCAACGTTTCAATTATTCAGTTTAATAACCTGTCATGTACAGTGTGGTAGGAATAAATTTAATATGTTGGATAAACATTTTAACTTCACCACTTCAACCACTGTTGTAGGGAAAAAAGTAACGAAAGTAATAGTTAAAATTAATATAATCGCATCGAATTTATCTTAGGTTTAATTAGTATGGTTGAATTATTTAAAAATAAACTAGAATTCTATCACACTTTAATTTATAGTGAATTATTTTTAAAGTATTTTTATCCGTACTGGATATAGGCACTTTAATTGTGTAGTTTAGGTAGAAATGGGGAAGGTAGGATTTAGAGGGAACGTATCCATATTTGTTTGGAAGCAGAATGGAAAATAATTTAGGGGAAAAAACTCTTAGTAAATCCTGGAAAAATTCATACACAGACCACTCTAGGGCCGGAAAACCAGAGTAGAGGTACCGAAAATTAAGTCCGTGCGTAAACTGATGTTGGTTATAATAATTAAAAACTGCATTACTTAACATATCTGAATACTTCTCGTGGATATGTAATGGCAACTTCCACTGTCAATCATGGTTTATATTATCAACGTTCTTTCACATTAGTTTAATTAGTTATTAAACAAATTAATAGCCACTAGCCCGATTTGGTGGTCGACTGGTCCAAGGTAGTATCTCTTAAACTGTGGTCCGCTGACCATAGTGAACAGTGGCACTATACCAGGTGGTCCACACATGAGGCCACAGGAATATGAATTATTTGACACCGTCTTATTTGTTTTCTCATAAAGTATATATATAGATAAAAAATTAGGCTCGAACTATATATATATATAGTTTGAGCCTAATTATTTCTCACAAAGTAATCAGCAATCCACACTAAAAATATATTTATTTTACTTTAATGTAAATACTTCCCAGATGTATATTTTAAACAAAATGCTTATATCTATTTTAGAAAAGATAGCCCAATATTAAACTATTCTTTATTTGATGGGTTACAACAAAACAACATCTCGAGGACAGAGAAAATTGTTTTTGGGCTATGAGTAAGTTAAAACTTAAAGCTTTATCATAACATCAAGGTTGATAACTTTTACAATTACATTATTTTTTCTCTTGATTAGAAAGTAAAAAGGGAAACGAATCAAATGTTTACAAATTTATAGGCTAACTCCTCTAAGTTTACCCTACTTTGTATAACAATTGCAGTCCAATTTTCATAAAAATTTACAACATTATTAGTGTTATTTTATACTAGCAGCCCATCCCGGCTTCGCACAGGCATAATAATATAATAAAAGAAAATACACAATGTTTTACAGTGAGTTTCTAAAAAAATAACATTCATTGAAAACAAAAAACTAAGATATTAATTTTTTTTTGTGAATATATTTTCTTAAACTTTTTTTTGTATTTACATTGTTTTTTAATTTTTTTTATATATTATTTTTCACTTTTATTTTTTTTTTGTCATTTTTCAATATTTTTTTATTTATACTTATACTAATTGTTAAAAGGTCATAACCGCAAAACAAAAGCCATTTAATTTATTGAGTAAGAGCCTCCCTGTAAACAATATTTGATGTGGTTTTATTTTGTGGCAGCAAAATAAATTGATTTTCAGGGGCTCCAACCCGCGATAGGCCAACGTATAATTGACCATGAGTAAAACATTTATTTCGCAGATCGATCCCAACTAATTCGAAGGTTTGACCTTGGGACTTGTTAATTGTTAATGCGAAAGATGTTTTTACCGGAAATTGAAGCCGTTTAAATGGGATTGGCAAATCACTTGGGATCATCGGTATCCTCGGTATATGAGCTAGTTGACCAGCTGCTGGACCGGTCATAATAGTCGCTACAATTAAATTTTCCTTTAACTCCTTAATAAGCAACCTCGTCCCATTGCACATGCTTGGAGGGCTTAAATTTCTCAAAAGCATGATTGGAATTCCAATTTTTAACGTCAGTTCGTGTGGTGGTAATCCAGAAGGGTTCAAGGAATTCAAAAATTCCTGTGGATAATGAACTGTATCTTCAATATTAGTTACAGTGTCTATCGACTTGTATTTTTTTATCTGACCGCTGACTTTTTGAACGATAAGATTGTTTATTTCGTTGACAGTATCATTCTTTACTGATACTATTGCCCTAGAGCACAACCAATGAAAGTCCTTTTCGTGCAAATTCTCGATATCAGGGTATACTGCATCTATTAAATTTTCCAAATCATGGAGTATTTGGCCTAGATACTCATCCAGAATAATGTCACTATATCCGCTTAAATTTGGAGCAGGGAAAATTCCTTCACCAAGTTTTAGCAGTTGTTGTGGGAAATCACTGTCACTTCCATGAAGATGAGCTCTCATATTCGTCCTTAATTTTAATGTTTCAATCGAAGTCCATAAGGGAGACGATTTCAAGCATGCTTTGATGATATCTGCTCGCGTACCTCTGTTAATAACGGGGAGAGTCTGTCGGAAATCTCCAGCAAATACAAAAGTAATCCCGCCCATGACTGCAGAGGAGTTCCTGAGGTCTTTTAAGGTTCTGTTCACGGCCTCTATATGTGCTCTATGGCTCATCGTGCATTCGTCCCACATAACTAATGAGGTGTCTTGTAGTAATTTACCTAGAGGCCCGTTTTTGCGGATAGAACATGTAGATTGTTGCTCAAGATTTACAGATAGCGAAAGTTTAAAAGTAGAATGAGCAGTTTTGCCACCTCTCAAGAGAGTTGCAGCAATTCCGGAGGAAGCAACTGCTATTGCTATCTTCCCTGATTCTCTGACCTTAGCAAGTATCAAATTAGCAAGAAACGTCTTTCCTGTTCCCCCTGGCGCATCCAAGAAAAATATTTTTCGTTTGTCATTATTCACGCTGTCGACTATAGTCTCAAAAGCATGTTTTTGATCTGGGACTAATTTTGGTAGGTTTTCATTGACGAAAGCGGTCAAATCATTTGTATCGTAGTGATGTGCCATTGTATCTGCAACATTGTTTTCTGTACGAACTGAAGAAGGTAATCCAAAATCACTTAGACTTTTGTCATTTAATTGCAACAATCTATTTTCTATTTGTATCAAACCTTCGTTATAAATATTCTCATTGTATGGTAACGCGAAGTCTTGATTTTCCTGTCTGATTCTGTGTCTAACATCTTCACACAAATCATCTTTGAAACTGTCCCACAATTTGAATGGCTCCGATGGCTGACAAAATAAAAGTATGACCACAAACAACTCTCTTAGTTGTATTGGACATTGCAAAAGCGATGCTTCTCTTAGAGTATTTTCCCAATGGTCATCGTTTTCTAGCAAACCTCTAGCACGGCAAGCAGCTTGATAGGTCTCTTTGAGAACTCCGTCCACAGTTTTCAAGTGCTGGAATGAAGTTGGACCGCGTACGTGATGCAGCAACATCCTAAGATAAAAACACTCAGATTGAGAAGGATGAACACCATAGACTCTTCCTAAAGCAGCATCTTTTTTTATTCCTGGATGGCCAACTACGTTCTCACCACGCTTCCTTCTTGTAAACTTATTATTGGCCCATGTGAAATATTGCGGGACTTCGTGGTATAGCAGTGTCTTTGCGAATTCATCTTCATTACAGAGCTCAAAGAAAGCAAGCAAAGTTGTTTTGCGTGGATTTCGGGCCACTTGTTCAGCCGTTTCTGCGGTGAAATACACCCTTTGCCCATTTTCTAAGTGGACAGCTAACTGTAAGACTGTAGGATGGCGCTCGTGGATCGGGAATTCGAATATTCGCCAAGCAGCTTCAGATGTACTGATGTAACGGCCATTCACGTAGTTTTCCACTTCATCATTTGGGTTTCTGACGCCAAATGTAGCTTGGTCCGATCCTTTATTTATGTATTTACAAATGTATTTGATGGCTTGAACTGAGTGGCAGTACTCTACATTTATGTGAGCGTTAAACGTCCTGCACAAAAGTGGAGAATAAGGGACAATCCAGCTATTATCTATAGTAAAATTACTGCCTCTGATATATAGCGAAGCACTCTGTCCTCCATTTGCGGTGTCACGACGACGATAAACTGGATATCCATCCTCTCCGGTCTGAGTTTCGTTGACCAAACGTCGTGGGTATTTTTTTGTGCAAATTCCGTTTTTCATACATGGTGCTGTTAAGTTATGCTCTCCACATGGTCCGTGCACCATATTTTTAGTTACGATATCGAACAGTATCGGATCGTTTTGTTGGTTGGGCAGTTCCGCAACTATCAGACTATCAATTTCGTCTGGTTGAATTTTTGTTTCTAGCCAAAACAGCATATGACAGTGTGGTAAACCTCGCTTCTGCCACTCCACACTTGCCATGAAACATTTCACTTTGCCGAATATTTCATCTTTATTGAATAATTTTATTAATTTCTTCATCTTTAAATGAAATACCCTTGAAATTATGTCATGACGATCGAAAGAACGCTGACCAGGTAGTAGTTCCGCTTTAATTTCAGGCCATTCGGGGTTGCACGTAAAAGTGACAAACAGATCTGGTCTCCCATAGTTTCGGACATAAGTCATCGCGTCTTGGGTTTTTTCATGCAGATAACGTGGAGAACCTGTGAATGAAGATGGCAAGATTACGCGTTGACCGATATTTGATGGGTCAAAATTTCCGTCTTGATTTAAAGCGTCTCTGAGATGAATGTATTCTTCAGCCCTTAATCTCTGTTGATTACGACATATGTAATTCAATCTTTCCGATATCATTTTTGCCATCATATCTACAATAAATTGACTAAATAGGTCCCTGTAATAATGTAATGGATTAAAACAGTCAGCTCTAAACATCAACCTAAATGCATAAAATTGCATGCACGTCACAGTTTTGTTTGTCGCTGTATCTTGCTGTGGAATAGTTAAATAATAACCGTCTTCTCCTTTAACGAACATTAAGGGATACTGTAGTGGATCATACGATCGGTGTAACTCAGAGACCCTTTTCAATTGGCCGTCTCTTCCGTGCAACACTATATCTCTGGGGCCTTTTTCTTCGTCAACCAAGAGAACGGCTACCTCGTTTACAGCTGGAGCATTGTATCTACCCGGGTGTGCTGTCTGCGGCGGGCGGTCAGAATGGATTATTAACTTTAAATTATCCGAAGTGGTACGTTCTAAATTTTGTTTAAAACTTTGTATATATACATTGTGGCTATTCAGTGTGGTCTGTAGTTCGTTAATTAAATCGATTTTTAGCGTTGGAGCTATGTTTGACCTCAACGATAGCTGATCTGCGTCTGAAATGAAATATATCTGCAAGTATTGTGGATTTTGGCCTTGTGGTGGTAAAAGGCTACCAATAAGATGATAAACCTGTCCCTCTACTTTAAAAGTTGGCATAAAATTTCCTTCTCTTATTTCTTTGGCACCAAACGAAGTCATTTGAAAAAGGCTATTGTACTTACGGATGTTGGTTAAAAAATGTCTAGATAGCGAATGATTATTTGTCAAAAGATTTTTCATTGGCTGTGGCGGTTCTTTAATATTGGGGAGACTAACTTTTCCAGAAGCACAGCACATGCCATTAGCTTCATCGGCCCATTTTTTGGCAGAACACTTAGGGCAGATCTTTGTCATGTCGCCGATTTGGACGGAAGACTGTTGAGCATAATCAATCTGTGGATCGTATCTAAAAGCCGATCTATTACTATGAGCCAAAACTTGATTGCGAGCTCTAGCTCTGGACGTCTGTTGTCGCTCTCTCTGATCTTGAAGGCGTTGGGAACGCTCAGAGCTTGATTCCCTATGGCGAGCTTGTATATTTCTTGCATTTTGCTCTTCAAGCCGCTGAAAACGCTCAGTACTCGACTCTCGCGCGTGCACTTGAGAGGTTCTTAAATTTTGTTCAGTAAGCCGCTGCGAACGCTCAAGACTGTACTCTCGCGCGCGGACTTGAGAAGTTCGTAAATTTTGCTCAGCAAGCCGCTGTGAACGCTCAAGACTGGACTCTCGCGCGTGGACTTGAGAGGTTCTCAAATTTTGTTCAGCTAGGCGCTGTGAACGCTCAAGACTGGACTCTCGCGCGCGTATTTGAGTGGTTCTCATATTTTGTTCAGCGAGACGTTGTGAACGCTCGATACTCGACTCACTGGCACGCGATTGCGACGCATATTCTCTCTGACTTGATAGACGATTTTTAGTTTCTGACGAAGATTCTCCATTTCGACGTATTTTTGATGCCCTAACCTGGGAACTATTTCTAGAAAGTTGAGATCTTGATCTTTTGGGCATTTTAAAATGACCAAATAATGCCTTTACACTAAATCATTAGCTTAACGTTTGTTAGCTACCTACAAATACAACCTACAACTATAACCTATTTAAAAAAAATAATTGAAAATTAAAAACAAAACTATTTAAATCACTTATTTACTTATTAACTAAATGTACAACATAAACAAATGAGTCTAGTCTGAAAATAACTTTTTGTATGGGTTTAGTAATTTAAAAAATTTATTTACTTATTATTTAAATCACTTATTTACTTATTAACTAAATGTACAACATAAACAAATGAGTCAAGTCTGAAAATAACTTTTTGTATGGGTTTAGTAATTTAAAAAACAAATTATTATCAATCGACAAAACATTATCAACATTATAATTCCGAGCACGACCGCTAGCTAGCCGAGCGGAGTTTTTTCTATTATTTAAACTCGTGATATCTTTTGAATGGAATATCCAAATCGAATCATTTAAAAGGTGATATGAAGGTATTGAAGTAGTCTTAAATAATGTTCTATTTATTTTGATAACGATCAATACCTAGGTACGAATAAAGAGCCTTTTCTAGCGGTGGTATTTTAATAATTTTTTTTAAATAAAAGGACGCTTATTGTGACGTAACTATAAAAGATAGAGACATGCTGTCGCGACATTTTTATAGATAGTGATGTGTCCTGAAAAATTGTAATACATCATTTTGTTCTATCATTAATAGTTTTCGCAGCGCACGCGATTGAAGGAAGTTTTTTGTTTATTTTTTTACACCTTGGGTTAGATTATTCAAGTTTTAGTAAGCATCCCTAATTTTATTGAAAATGAAACATAGCCTATGTCACTCGGGAATAGTGTAGCTTGCCAACGGTGAAAGAATTTTTTAAATCGGTCCAGTAGTTTCGGAGCCTATTCATTTCAAACAAACAAACAAACAAAAAATCAAATCTTTCCTCTTTATAATATTATTATTATTATAGTATGATGATGTAATTGTCAGTTTTTCATTCTTTGTTTAGTCATCATGGATGGCTGCAAATCTCTAAATAAAATATATATCTTTGGTTAAAAAATAATAACTCAAACTTTATTTGCTGGCCCGAACCAATCACAATTTTCTCTTTGGATTAATATTTCTCTTTGGATACTTGTGTAGTAAATTGTAATACATCATTTTGTTCTATCATTAATAGTTTTCGCAGCGCACGTGATTGAAGGAAGTTTTTTGTTTATTTTTTTACACCTTGGGTTAGATTATTCAAGTTTTAGTAAGCATCCCTAATTTTATTGAAAATGAAACATAGCCTATGTCACTCGGGAATAGTGTAGCTTGCCAACGGTGAAAGAATTTTTTAAATCGGTCCAGTAGTTTCGGAGCCTATTCATTACAAACAAACAAACAAACAAAAAATCAAACCTTTCCTCTTTATAATATTAGTATGATAGCAAGAATGGTTACTAGGACGCGGGCACGCGTCAATTGACTGCCACGTTAGTATTAATTTAGGTCTTGGAATGGAAGTGGCTCAAAAGGCATAGGGCACTTAAATAAATTGGCGTCTCATGTGGTTGTGTTTATTTTGAACATATTTTGTAGATGCTTATTCTTAATTCATGGTGGTTTTGACCCTTCCTGCTTGTTAAACAAATTCTATGAAGGTTAATTTATTCATGCTTTTGTAAAAAAAATTATTTCTCTTTTAGAAGGGATGTAATTTTGATATCCTATGCCAAAATGATGTCAGATAAATAATTTAATTGGTTTTTAGTAACTTTTCAAATGTAAAACTGTAGATTCGAGACGATCGGTTGATGTTTAAAAATTTCGCGTTCTTTAGAACGTGATTTGTTATTTCTAAATATGCTACACATTAAAATAAAATTGAAATATTCCTGCTTCAGTAATTGCATGGCCAAAGGCATCACACTTACAATGGATCAGACTGCTGATGACAGGGAGATCGAGGTTAGAATCCCAGTCGGGTGTGCTGAGGGTGGTTTTTACTGTCTTTATCAACACGAAAGATCGAGTAAATTTCTTTTATTTCCTACCTTACTAGTCCCCAACCTATAAATGAAAAAAGATTCAGATAACTTGAAAGGATGGTAAGATGTGGTGCACAAAAAACAACATTGAAATATATCAATAAACATGAAAAACTTACGTTCCGATTCAAGGTTTTAAATTACAACCAGTTTACTGTAATCGAAATCGATACATTTGACTCTGTGCACCAATGTTCTTCTATCAAGCTACTGTCTCGAAGTTAGGGACATATTTCATTAGTAGTTTTTATTTTATTGTATTGTTTAATACTTTTAAAAAATCTCACAAATAGGTGAAATTAATCAGTTGATTTTTTAAGAAGTTCCATGTTTAAATTCTGAGAACAAATTGAATGGTTAAAAAGCTATATTTATAATTCCTTGAACAGGGTTACATCAGACAATTTAAAGATAATTGCAGATTGTTTAAGTGGTTCTTAAGATTCAAACTTGCCATTCTCACAAGAATCACTCCAGTATTAGGATATTTTCCTTGTTCAAAGTAAGAATATGTAATTGAAATACGCTAGTAAGTAGTAAGTCTTTAAATGACCGTTATTAAAATAAAATACATTAATTTTCAGATATTAAAAATATATATCAATATGACTGAAATTTAAACCTTAAATATTTGATATTTTAGGGTTCGACACCTTAGCATAGTCGGTAGCATAGCTGTGCACTGAGGTAAGAGTTCTGAGATAGATTACTTGCATAGCCTAAAATGTTATTATTGGTGAAGTGTGAGTTTACCCTTTCACAGTGATGAATTAATGACCGGGGCTGATGTTGTGTCAATTATAGATATAAGTTATTTTTTAAGTCGTGTGCTAATATAATTACTCGGCTCAGAAGGTGTATTGTACGGTGTATAANTATAAGGAAAAAACAATATCTGATCAGCCAGATGGGATTAAGCCCTGGTATTTCTGAACAGTCAGGTGAACTAAGATGCGATGCTGATCCATCAAGTGATTGATGATCTGAGGTTTCCTAACCTTTAGTGACGTTGTCTTGGTTGTTGGCACGAAAAATACCAGATAATTTCTGAAGGGGAAGTTCGAGGTTGGAATCTTACATAGGTGCACTAGTTCTTACACATGTGATTTATTTTGGTACTTTCCCCATCCTTTTTCTATAAGAATATAGATGTACTTTTTCTAAATGACCTTACCCTTAGAATTAGACACTAAAGCAAATTGAGCTGAAACTATTCATATTAGTAAATATGTTTTTAGGGAACATTTGAATATGTCTGTTTTCCGATAATGGACATATTAGAATACCGACCCCGTTCTGGTGTAAGGACGTTCCTTATTTTTTTCTAAATGATTCACCATTCTCACCCCATGCAAATCCAGAAACGTTTCTAATTATTTGGCTTTATCTACCCTAATCCCACTATCGTAAATACACAGATAGCTCAGACGGATAGTAAGACGTGGAGGACAGGAAAAACCTGAGCACTGTTATAACACTAAACTAATTAATAGTAACGCATATTATCAAAAGTGATGACTCTAAAAAAGGATCTGCCTTATCGTCAATTAAATATTTAAAATAAGTTACATAAATAATGTTGCAACGGCTTGCCTATTTATATTAGTATTTTTAATTTCTATCGAACCATAGCAGAGAGAAGCATTGGGATCTTCAAAAAAATAGAGCTATATATATTTGATATTATCTCCTGAAACATAAAATGTGGTTTCGGCGATGCCATCTGTCTAGAACAAAAACTATTTCACCTATTGGGCTGAAACTTGGTTTCTAGGATTTTCATTTGGTTTCCCTAAGGGTTTCGTGGAGTTATATATTTAATCCTAAAATTAGGGGTAATTTAATGAAGAGTACATGATAGCAAATAAATTTTCTTAAAATCCGCTTCAACAATTTTGATTATATTTTGTATTTGTGCATTGTTTAACATTGTGAGCTAAATAACAATGCTTACTTTCCCATGAAAATGATTTTGATACTACTTTAGAGGATTAGATATTTACACTTTTAATCATATCTCCTAATCTATTTCATATTATTGATATAACCAATAGTTTCTGAGTTATAATCAAATATTTATATTTTCATAGAGTTCTTTGGTATTTGGTAAACAGAGATGTTCCTCTTCTCGATGTTTCTAGATCAGTGTAAACTATTTAATTTATGCTCTTTGGTGGATGCAACAATTTATATTATATAGTTTCACAAATCCTACGAGTTTTTATTAAATGTCTCTCTTTTCGTAAAATATAAAATATCCGTGCGGTGCATCGTATCAATTATTTTTCTACGCATACATCTTACTTTTTGACCAAGATACCTATATATTTATACTACCTACCTCGAAATGAGTGATGAACGACTTAGTCTATGGAAATTTACCTTTATTAGCTTGAAGGTAGAATGGAAATCATTTAGAGAAAAGCCTAGGCAATGTACACTCCATGGGATATAAACGTTGTCCCTCCTATCACCAAAATCCTACGAGTTTTTAGTAAATGTCTCTCTTTTCGTAAAATATAAAATATCCGTGCGGTGCATCGTATCAATTATTTTTCTATGCATACATCTTACTTTTTTACCAAGATACCTATATATTTATACTACTACCTCGAAATGAGTGATGAATGACTTAGTCTATGGAAATTTACCTTTATTAGCTTGAAGGTAGAATGGAAATCATTTAGAGAAAAGCCTAGGCAAAGTACACTCCATGGGATATAAACGTTGTCCCTCCTATCACCGGAAAACCAGACCAGACTAGACACGATTTGGTCGCAGGCCCCTGATTCAACTAAGTTTCATGCCAACTGATCGCATGCTCCAAGGTGTTAGATTCACAATAGACTGAATTTGCGGTGGCAGAGTTCGAGGATCAAATAATAGGCAGATGTTTTGTGAAAGGGTTTGTTGCTCACTCTTCCTCCACGCAAATACAGGTACAGCTCCTCTAAAACTCAACCGTCCTTGTTCCTACCCTTTCAGAATATCTACAGTAAAAATGAAGGGCTGCATTGCATAGACGTTTACTCTCCTTTAGCTAATACATGGTAAGGAACTCCGCACGGACTTTCTCGCTCTATTGTTTAAAAAAGGAAATATTTACTCAAAATTCATAATAAAATATACACTAGCGAACCTCAGAAATAATTGCGCCATACATACGTAAAGCTATTTTTACTCATGGTTTTAAATTTTATAATTTTATTTTTAAAGAACTAACGTCTTAATTTATGTATTTGGACCAATAAATAATTTTGATATTAGATCCCTGTGGGCCAACACTTCGTATTAAAATTCTGACTTTCAGTTAAAATTTTTGTAATTTTATTAGGGGACGCACATCTTATGGTTATCACATTGCTATTAAATTACCCTTTTATAAATTTTGACCAATGAAAAAGGTATTTATTGACTATTGAGTCTAAAATGAGAGAGATAGAATCGTTATAGACGATTTTGAGAAAAAGGAATTTTTTCATTTTCACCCTTTCGTTTACTGCTATTAGTTTTAGGGTTAGACAGACACACAGAGAGATGTTGCAAAACACATTTTTTAGGGCTCGAGGGGTCATGAAACGTCGACATCCATCAACATCTCGGGCTAGATTTTTTTGACGGGCATAATAATTTACTTTAAAGTGTTGGCAAAGTTAAAAGAAATATATATATTTGTGTATAGCTTGAAAACTTTTGGATTTGTAAAATATATTTCAAGTAAAAGATGTTTATTGTAAATAAATCTACATGTATGCAATGATAAGTATAATATAATATTATAAAGTATAAGTATAATATTCATATCTTAAAGACTTAAGGAGATAAAATTAAAAATTAGAATTTAAGCATCAGACCGGAACCATTAAAGTCATTTGACGTAGATTTGAGAGTAGCCATTTGATTTGTAATAGTGATCAAAGATTAGAAATGAAATTTAATAAAAAAAATTATAACTGATTTTAATAAAATTGATTTTTTTCTCTTTGTACCCTTAAGAAAAATACCCTTAAATTTAGGGTTGGATATCCCATTCAAAATTGTCCTCACGATAAGCCTATGTAAGCCCTTGATACCAAGTTTTAGGTCAATTAGTAAAATAGTTTAGGCTCTAGCCCGAGGTACAGACTGACAAAATCGACATCCATCAACATCTCTAGTTCAAGTATTTTGACGATCACAGTATTTGCTCTCCCTGTAAGGTAGCGAGAAAGAATAAATGTTGATATTAGGTCCCCAAGGGTCAAAACTTCATAATAAAATGTCGACTTCCATTTTAAAATTTTCGACATTTCATTAGGGGTTGCACATCTTATGGTTATTGCATTGCTATTAAATTCCTAATTTTAAAATTTTGACCAATCTAATAGGTAAATATTGACTATTAGATCCAAATGTTGTACAAACATTTCCCCTATGCTGTTTAAATAAAAAGGTCATACACTTTTTGAGAAACTTTCTCATTTCATAATCGATGGCATTAGAGAAATTTTGCGTTAAAACTTAGGTAGTATCTCTTTACAACTAAATCTCACAAAATTGTATTAATATATATTTTCCAATATCTCAGAAAAGGTTGGTTTATATATATATATATATTTCTTATACAAGTTTTCTATTTTTTAACAGTACTACAATTTTGCAATAATAAGTTATCTAGTATCTCAAATAGTTGAGGAGATACGGGAATTTATGCTTCTGTAAAGTACCCTAAAAGTAATTTTATGGTAAAATGNGAATTTATGCTTCTGTAAAGTACCCTAAAAGTAATTTTATGGTAAAATGAAAAATACTTTTTATTTATAATCTTAACCAAGTACTAGATACTAATGTTAGTCAAAATCGTTAGGACCGATTTTGAGAAAATCAATTTTCTCTTTTAGCTTTATATTAAAAACATTAATTTTGGGGTGACACACAGACAGATAGCATTGCAAATACCATTTTTTAGGGTTCGGGGGTCATGAGACGTTGACATCCATTAACGTTTCAGATTAGATTTTTTTGTAGTTTCGCAATAATTTACCTTTAGTTTTCGAAAAGTTAATATATATAAATATATTTATATGCGTATAAATTTAACATTATTGGTTTTATAAAAATATGTTTCAAGTAAAATATTTGTATAATAAATAGCTCATCATATTTGCAGTATAGGTAATATTTTATCTCATATAATTTCAGGGAGAAGATGAAAAAAAAAATTGGAATCTATACATCAGACTGGAGCCCTTAAATTCATTTTGCCGAAATATTAAGAGTATCCTCTTGGCTTGGAATATTTATAAATGTTTTTAAATGAAATTTAATCAAAATCGAGTCGATTTTGAAATAAAATTGACTTTTTCTTTTATCGCCCTTCAGTAAACTAACCTTAACTTTAGGGTTGGATATCTAATTCCAAAAATCCTTTGAGGCAACCCTATGAAAAGAGCTAGATACCAAGTTTTAGCCCAATCGGTAAAATAGTTTAGGCTTTAGTTGGAGGTACAGACAGACATACAGAGAGTCGGAAATTCAAAAACCACTTTTTCGGGTTTAGGGGGTCATGAAACTTTGAGATTCCTCAAAATCTCGTTTTCGATATTTTTTTAACGATCACAATACTTTTTCTATAAATATATGTGGAAAGAAATAATACACTTTGACGCAGAAAAATCTTAGAAACAAAGATCCTCACAATCCAACAAAGAGCACAATGAAATATAAAAGCATATGGAAAAATAAATGCTATAGTGCACCGCGCTGGCTTTTTCTTTAATCCCATAATAACAACACTACATCACTTCATTTAAATCCATTACTTCATAACCTAACTTAACCTAAAACATTGTTCTGTTATTACTTTATTGTATAGGTATATGTAAGTTTTTGTAATATATTTTTTAACTTGTAATACATATATTTTAGACTTTTCATCCATTTTTGTTTAGTCCAGTTGATGAGGTATTATTAATTTATGTTAAATATTCTTATCTGACAATATTTTTTCTCCAGAAGTGAATCCTAATCACACTTTTTGGCTTGTAATTTCACTTAATTCATCTAATAACTTAGTAACGGTATAATTCATTAAATTAAATCCTTTATATATTTCTATAGCAATATATTAAGCCTTAACTTTCAATTATAACCACTCATTACTTTCAACTATCTTTAGAATGTTTTCTAAAATGTTTTCTAATAAAGGTATATACTCAAAACTCATAAAATTTGTGAAATGAAATAATATACACTGTTAAAGAAACATTAAGAAAAGAGGAGCATTTCTGTCCACCAAAGATCATAATAAAATATTGATCAACTTCATTTTTAAGGACTTGAATAAACATTATAAATATTTGCTTGACGCTCAAAAACTGTGGTTTAAAAGTAATATATTTTAAACAAACTAATTTTATATTTAATATAACTACATCCTTGCAATTAAACTTTATTTCATATCTCAAATTATTGTTCCAAATTTGATACTACCACAAAAATGCAAGGAATTCTCAAAGTCATTTTCATAGGAAAAAAACAAGTTTTAGCCCAATCAATAAGTAAAATAGTTTCGCTTCTAGGCCAATATACAGACAAACAGACGGCACCACAAAATCAACTTTTTCGGTTTCAGGGAGTCATGAAATGTTGACATTTAACAAAATATTAAGTTAAATTATTTTTACGGTCAAAATATTCACCTCTCCAAGGGTTCGAGAGAAAGTGAAAACTAGATATGCTTTCAGCCATGGGTAGGCTGTGACGTTTAAAAAATGCTAAAGAAACAATAAATGTAATTATTTCCTTTCTTTTAACCACGAAGGGTTTGCACTATAAAGTGTGAGCAACATAAAAATAGTAACATAAGTAAAAATTTGAATTTATTGCAGCAAAGTTAATTATAAAGCATCATATGATTGATTACACTTCTTTGGAAGCCAACTATGTGAGCCATCTGGCGTATTCTGGTGGCAGTTCTACTGTTAGTGGGCCTTTATTGTGGTCAATAAGAGTCGTGGTGTGTGTTTGGGAAGGGGAACGGGGAAAGCGGAGGAAGGCAATCTCAACGGCAACTCCATTTCATTGATTAATAATGTTACTGTTTTTATTCTCTGCATGCGAATACGACTCGCCACAAATTAACAAAAATATCAATTTTATGTTATAATTTTTTGTTTGTCTTTTGTTATGTTTATCAAACTCATTTCCTGTTGAATGACCATTTTTTCTGTAATTTTATAATAAATAAATTATGTATAATGCAAGATCCATTAATTTAAAATTAACATGGTAGGCTTACTTATATAATTTTATATTATATATATTTTGTTGACCTACATTTTTGTTTCATTTTGTATTTAGGATTCCCCGCTTCCAACCCTCCCCCAATTTTAATCTTTACTTAGTTTTAGCCTACATACGAGAATAAGTCGTTATCAAATCTAGAAACATCTTAATAATATTCACATCAAATATATGACCATCAACTTTTAGATATATTTAGTAGTTATTGAAATTGGAAATAATTTTAAGTGATGATTAAATGGTTTTAAATAAATTACTAATTACTAATAATAGTAAATACAAATATCTCTAATATACAGACCTACGAGACCTTTAACACGTGAGCTTCAACCTATTCTGGTATACTGTATCGTTAACATGAAGTTAGGAATTATTTCTGAAACACAATTCATTTATAAAGTTGGAAAATTAATCTTAGTAATTTTCTCATTAGAATTTACAGGCACACAATTTAATTAAACAAATATTGTTTCACAGTTCATCATGCCTGCCATTCAAATTTCTATAAATGTCTGCTACCCATTTGTTCTATCCACATATTTACACTTATTGAATAGAGATAAGGGAGGTATAGTTTGTAATGAGGTGTGCCGGAATTTGCGTAGTAACAAAGTGGGATATCATTTGAGAAATATATAAAAACACCTCAGTAACTCCGGCTGTGATATGAACCCCACCTCCACGTCCCCGGCAAACCATACTACCCCAGAATGACACCATTATTCGTGTGCCTACTGGCGTGGAAGTTTGCTAAGGAACATGTGTTCGTTTCCAGATAAAAATTCGTAACGAATTTACTTTGGAGGGGAAGTAAATCTGTCGGTTCCATGTCGATTTTGGCATGTAAAAGAACCCTGGTAGGTATGTGAAAATACCTTTCCGGCAAAATTGATATGTCCTTTAATGTTTGCTTATAGAAATTTAGTGTGGAGGGCAACGGAGAACCATCACCCTTCCTGAACTTCCCTAGTAAATGGGATTCATACCAGATGGCGCAGGCAGCACTATCCAGCCTAAGGCCTGAGCGCATGCTCAGTACCAGATTATTGACTTGAGAATAATAAGTAAAAGTCTGGTAAGAACAGTTTAGTATCAATATCAATTTGATAGTACTATCTAAAGTGACATCTGTAGAATACATAACTGGGCGCACAAATATACTAAAGTAATTATTGTTGCTCTTATAACCTTCAGATATAGTTTTATTAACATAGTCCTACTATATCATATCTGTTATCTAAGCTACTGTGATGATAGATTATAACAATTGAATATTTTGTGTATTGTTTCACGTTAAATTGATTTTTAAGTTAACAAGAAACAGAATTTCTATGTTTGAAAACTATATGTTGAATGCGCAATAAGTACAGATATTTAATGAGTATATTGATGAAATATGTCTACTCATAACTGCTAACTTTTCCCCCAGAAATGCTTCATAATAAATTGATTAATTATCAAGCAGATGAGTAGTTGCGAACTTTATTAATAAATCTTTCATGAGTCATGAATTAACGTAAAGCTCTAATGCTTCTATTTTATTGATATGGGTCCTTCGTTTATCTATCTCTCTTGATTGATTTCTTCTCTCGTCCCTAGGGCTTAACACTGTTCATCCTTTACCTTTATCATCACCTCCTCCACCTTGATCCACCTCCATTCACCCCTTTTCCATAATGGCGTCAACAATTTCTATCATCGTTGAGAAAATACAGAATTATCAATAGCAAGGTAATATTGATCGTAACTAATTTTTCGTACAGCATCTTACAAACTGTTCAAGCTATACGCATATGTACTAATTACGCTTACGGGTTAGGGATGAATATGGTTAATTTTAGAAGAAGCGTACCCACATTTGCGTAGAGGGAAAGTGGAAAACCATCTTGGAGAACCACCCTTATTACACCCGACCGGTAGAGGAGCCACTGTCTTCCTATCACCGTAAGTCTAGTCTATTGTGATAGATACGCCCTAGACTATGCAGACACTGAAGCAGATAGCTGTACCCGCACTGGTGACCACGTGGTTCAAGGTACTAGACTCTCACTAGACTCATTGTTGAAAGAGATCTGTGTACACTCTGGGAAATATTTTTATATCCGTTAATAATCGCTGGGGTTCTCCAAATCCTGTTTCCACGCTCGTGCGGGTGCACGTTATTTAAAAATGCCACTCTGATGGGCACATGGACTAAGGTGACAGTGTCTTCTAGTCTGGTTTATTAGTGACTAGGAAAACCTGGGTTTAATTTCAACTTTAGGCATTGAGGCTTTTCTTAATAAATTGTTTCTAGCCTTCTTCAACTATTTCGGGAACACTTTCTCAAAATTATACTACCCTCATCCTTATCCTACAAGACGTATAAATAAGTGACAGAAGGTAAGAATAAGATAAAGTACCTTCCTCATCCCTATCGCAAAAGGGTAAAATACGTGGATAGCCTGAATGGGTAAGACACGAAGTACATACCTTACTCGTATCGATTAGTATAAAATATACGGATAAACCAGACAAGTAGGAAGTTGGAGAGTGAGCAAACAAAAAAAGACAAGAAATAAAGATATGTTTTCTCTTTATGTCTCGCACATATTAAAACCAACAAGTTCAAAAACATCATTTTCTCTGTATCTCACATTACATTCCTTCTGTACCCCGTGGTACATTTTCTTAGTACCCCATGATACCCTACCTCTGTACATAATGGTACATTATCTCTGTACATTATTTATTTACAGCATGGCACTCTCTCTTTTAACACTTTGGTACATTCCCTTTGTAAATTCTATATGTACTCCACTGGATATTCTTTCAATACTCCACAGTACCTTCCCTCTATTTTCCATGGTAAATCCCCTCTTTATTTTATATTTGTATTCCATTGTACATGATTTTTGTATCTTACATTACCGTCCCTCTACATTCTTTATGTAATACATGGTACATTCCCTCAGTACTCCATAGTATATTTCCTCTGTACAATCTCTATGTACTCCATGGTGAATTATCTTTACTCTCCTAGGGATATTCCTTCAGTAATACATGGCACAACCCATATGTAGTCCATGGCGCATTCTCTCTATAGGCTTACTCCATTGTAAGCTCCCTCTGTACCTCAGAGTACATTCCCAATATCTGTGTAGAAGCAGAGTGAAGTGGGGATTCTGAGTAAGAGTGAAGACAAGAATCCGCAGCTACCTAAGTTGTACATACCAATATGTTTATTAAATGTGTGCGGGGAATTGCAGGAGAAAATATGGTGCAAACCATTACTAAAACATCGTCAGTCTGTTGGCATGCATCAACAGCAGTGTGGCGTTAGGAGGGGCAGATCAACGAAGGACGATATCTACGAGGCTATAGACCTCTTCGATGGGGATAGTGGGAAGCATATAATAGGGATATTCCTAGACATTTAGGTAGCTTTCGATAACTTGTGGTGGCCAGCACTGTCTTAAGAATCTTAGGTAAAAAAATTTCCAGAGAGTCTCTACAAGGGCTTATGGACTACTGTAGGGACAGTTATACTAACCTGAGGTGCCCGGGAATATCTATAATTAAGAAACTAAATAAAAGGTTGTCCTCATGTATCGTTCAACGGACCTATCTTTTGGGACGTAGGGTTCGAGCCGGGGTTACTGGAGATCGATGCGCTACCAGGAACGGTGGGAGTGGTTGCCTTTGTGGATGACTTACTAATTGTTGTGGAGACTAAATCACGATTGCAATTTGAAGCCAAGATCAATGCAGTACTAGCTGGATTGAAATCTTGGTGTAAGAAAGTAAAATTAAATTTGGTGCCCACGAAGACTACATACGTGCTGCTCAGGGTAGTAGCTTAAGAGAGACCTGATAATCAAAATAGAAAGACAGACAATAAAACGTAGCAGATCGATCAGGTGCCTGGGCGTTGTGTTGGATGAGAAGCGTGGCTTCATGGCGCACGTGGAGAGCATAAGTGCAAGGGCAATGAGAGTGATGAAAAAAAATCAGTATTGGACAAGGGAGATTTATACTGTCTATGCTCTTAATCGGTACATACCATCAGGCACTTATGGTCTCTATAGTGGGTTATGTGGCCAGTGCATGGATGCATCAGTTGAGGAAGTTAAGAATGAAGAGGAAAATTAGGACTCTTCAAAGGAGCATTCTTCAAAGGCTCTTTGGTGCGTATAGGACTGTTGCAACAGATGCTCTGAGCATATATCTGGGTATTTGGCAACTTGATTTGAAAATAAGGAGGAGGGCGGCCATGTACTGGTTAAGGAAAGAGAAACTAACAGAGTGGCTACGCTAACGGGGAAGGAAATGGTGAATGGCCATCATGTTAGAAGATTATTTTTGAATTGAATGGCAAGAAGATTGGAGATAAGAGCGTGACTGGTAGGAGAGTCTATCAGATATTTCCAAATTTAGAAGAGAGGCTAGGAATTGAATTCCTGTAGTCCCCCCTGGGGTTGGTGCATTATATATTTCTGGGTATGGACCGTACAGAGTGGCCCTCTTTCTTAGGCGACTGACTGACTCAGGACAATGCGATTGCGGAAAGGAGGCTACCTCTGAACATGTGGAATTTGAGTGTGTGAATACTGCTGAGTGTAGAGAAGAGTTGCAGATACCACTCCAGGTGGAAGCTATATACCACATACCGAGAGGTGTGGACAGGTGGAGCCTGCTGGATGTGATTGCAGACAATGTTTCAAAACTAGACATGGACAAATACATAATTGAGTTGACGCATATGAGACAGGTGAGACAAATGGGGCAGACAGAGACTGGACAAGAAGAATAAGATACAGAAGACGAGAGTGACGCTATCGAGGATAGTAGCTTAACACCTAAACTAGAGGACATTTACTAACTGACACAAGAAATTAGATTGGGAATAAGTTAAGATTGTGCCAGCTGATGGGGTAGAGCGTTTTGGAACTCCTGGCTATTTGGAGCTCAGCTGAGGATAGGTGGTCTCTGTATTCCAGTAGTGCCAACTGTTGATGAACCAGGTTGCGCTAAGCTACCCACTGAGGAGCGTTTAGAAGTAACATCGGTTGAGACGGGGGACATAACCCCTCACTCGGATGGTCCGGCCCACTTGGGAACAAGTGAGATGCTGGGATGGAGTTGTCAGGCTACCAGCCCATCATTTTGGTCCGTCTTTAGCTGCTTTTGGTTGTGAGAAAGGACTATATAAAAACGTCATGAGACCCTACAGCTGCGAGCTGAAGAAAATGTTTAGGTTAAGTAAGTTTTAGTTTAGTTATTATATATATAGTTATAGCGTAGTTTATATTTAGGTCCAACAAGCAATGGAATCAGTTACGAGTAGGTAGAGTTCAATTTCCAGTAGGTCGTCTACCCAGGGGGATGCCAGACCCCACTGGGACTCTAGTTAATCTGGGGTACTATTAGATCCAGAGGACGGCGATACACCCAGTGGGGTTGGGTACCGGGGGCGTAATATACCCGGGCTGGACTAGTAGAATTAAGAATTAGTATTGGGAATAAAAGGACATTATATTAAGTGCTATATTCCAACTTATATTCTAGAAAATAGAGGACACAGCTAAATGATGTTAACTATATTGAGATTGTAGCACTAGGTTCTAAGATACATTTTAATTATCAGGATTGATATTTTAGGAAAATAAATAAAATAATGTACCCCATATCTCCTGTACCAGAGATACTTATGATTGTATCGTTACCTACAGGAACTCAGGTTTGGCCCTTTGGATTGGTATGCCCTCGTTAGACTATTTTTGTTTTAAGTAGTACACAGGGCTGGGCCGAAAGCCCACGTTGCAAGCTTGCTCGTGGTGGCGGCCCATAAATGGGTTGGACTCAGTGGGGCAGTGAGTTTAATCAGCGACGAGTGATGGCGTTGGCAGAGTGGTGAGGATCAGAACTGTGGGTCCGGGCTCCTGGGGTTCTCGGCCTGCGGGCTTCGGCCTTGCCATTCGTGTAGTGAGCCGCTTTAGGGCTCCGGCGCTAGCCTGGTCAGTTAGTAGTGCATGGGCTGGAACATGGGTGCCTCCACTCTTACGCATGAGGAGTGGGGAATTACTTTCCCATGCACAATGGTCG
>CABFOV010000524.1:0-22354 GCA_902141375.1 Timema poppense
ATATAGGTAAAGAGAATACTCAGATATCTCTTACACTGTTTGAATGAACCGAGGTTTAAAAGATTGATATTTTCCCGGCCAACAAAGATTATATTACATTATATATATTTTTTTTAATATACGGTAAAAAGTATAAAAAAAGTTTTTATTACAGTTTATAAATTGTTTTGGTTTGTTAGTTAAATTTAAGTCTTACTAGACTGATATATTTCGTGTTTTAGTTCAAAGTTAAAAGAATTTTTTTAAATATCCAGTGGCTTAAGGCGTCAATCCCGCTTTAAAATGGATCGTCAATGACGAATAGATCAGGATTCAAATTGACATTGGATCACCGACGGTGTTTTTTACTAAATGGTTTACTTACCCTTCTCCCTCCAAGACAATGCTTGTACACTTCCTGTAAATTATACCATTCTCATACCTACCCAATTAGTGTGAATATATGGATAGTCCAGATGGGTAGTAAGATGCGTAGCATAAAAAATATTATGCTAGTACTAATATAATGAGGTTAACTTTGGCCATAGTAACAGGGTAAACGTCTGAATTGTTTTAATGGAACAAATAGGAATAACAATCAAAATCGCTGACGCAGCCCAGACATAACTGTAAAGTGACTACCTCATTCGAATTTATTAACTTGTTTACAAAAGACAGTCAAAAACGTTTTTATATACAAGAAGAGATAAATTATCAAATCTCTTTGTGTCAACTCTATCATTCAGCTAGACACCGTTTTATCATTCACTTCGTCATTGAATCTAAGAAAAATATACTTTTAATTCAAAAGTTATTACAACTATATACTAAATAAATGGTCTTAGAATTACTTTTCTTTTAATAACTGTTGTGGTAGGCCGTAGCCAGGAGTGTATATGTAGGGGGAGGGGGATCTCACCTCCCCCACTATCCCTTCAAAATTTACCAAGAAAAAGCCTCAAGGCTAAAATAATATCAAAATTAAGGAACAACAAAAAAAAAATCCTATTAGTCAATATTCACTTATATAGCTACATTATGTTTTAAAGCCCTTTACACAAGCTAAGAGATATCAGTCCTTAGGAGGTCAGAAAACTTTGCACCACGACCAATTTCTCATCACACTATGACTAAATAACTTACACCCAACCGGAATTAGAATTGAAAAAACCTCTCAACACTGTTTTGACCATGACATGAATCTGTTGATGAAATAAAATATATTTAAAATCTATGTAATTAATATCTATGATATGATAGCAAATCTTAAGAACCTTAATTTCCCTAAAATATTGTACACCTTTAAGAATTAAAACTGTAGTAAGTTAATTTATAAATAACAAATTTGGTCCAAACAATTTTAGTTTTCGAATTAAGATTAATATTTAAACATTATGATATTAATTCTACTAAGCTTTTATTAACGAAACAAGAGTACAATAGTGTATTAACTTGTCCCATTTGAAATAATTTTCATTTATTCCAAATATTACCACACATTTCTTAAAAATGAACGTATATGACAGACAGAAAGAGTTTAAAAATATACTTTTAAGTATTAATGTCATATAATAATGTGATCTGCAGCTGTCACTTTTGTTAAATATCATCAATACCTATAAAACAACCCTAATAAAAGAGCAACATACTATCAATAATGTCCCTAAAAATGTGTTTGTTATTTCTAAAAGTTACTCAAGATGCTCATACATAAGAAAACCTATGTATAGTAACTATATTATACATGCCAACAAATATATATTATAGCACTTATATTAGTTAGACTCCTGCACTTAGTTTACAAAATAGCGTCTAAATTTATTCTAGAAGCATTTAATATTAATAAAATGTATTGCCTCTGGTGTCCAAACCATCCCTCCCTCCCTCAATCACCCCATTATCTTCCCCGAAATTTAATTCTGGCTATGACATTAGTTAGGGGGTAGGGTTTCCTGGGTTAGAATGGTCATGTCGAAATCAAACCTGAACCACTACGCATACATACAGAATGTTCGGGAATGCATTGCCCAAACTGCACATATATCTTGTTTGAACCAAAAGTAATATGGAATACCAGTACACCTACATACGTAAACCTATGCTAATACCATTAAATTGTGTTCAAAGCTTCGGCGCACAGGGCCTGGAGATCAAAGACGTTCAAGCATGCGTGTTAAACAAGTTGCATAGGAGCTGGGCGTGGAACAGCACATGTAATAATTTAAAGTACTTTATGTGATGTAGGATCGTTAATGATGACCCTCAGAACGTATTCACATTTCTAGATGGTCTGGTGTGTTGTTTACTATTAAGTATGGTATGTTCTGCTGCCGTGCTCCAAGATATTGAGGTGTGCAGTGCCGCACGCCAAACTCTAATGCAACTTGTTGTACACGCATGCTGTAATAGCTTTGTTGTCCCGGCGCAATACGCCGAGACTTTGAACACAATTTAATGGTATTAGCATAGGTTTCCGAGTGTAGGTGTACAAGAATTTTGTATTATTTTTGGTTCAAACAAGCTATATGTGCAGTTTGGGCTGTGCGTTTCCAAACACTCTTTTATAACTAATTACAATACGCCATTGCTTTCGTTAAAGTTTTACCGATTTTAACAAAGTTAATGAATAGCTCATTGTTATATTCTAATAGAGGCTTAGAAGTATACATTCAGACACTATCAGCGAGTAAAACACATAAATTTGATGTACTCTGAACGATGTATAGACATTTTAGTTTTGTCACTTACAAAGAAGTATTTGAAAATATTGTACGAATATTCCTTGTAGGTCCTACGAATATCTTAGTATCTAAGAAATTTTTGAGAGAAATCCTTTGATCTTTTTAAAACAAGTAAATTTGGAAACAGAGCCTCTTGTTTTCTACCTGATAGGACTCCACACTAAGTCAACGATTGGAGCTCAAACCTAAAATATTGGATTTCCTAGACCTACCTATGGACCCAATTCTTTGAATTGTTAAAATTATGTTTTAAAATTTGTTGATAAAGTTAATTTAATCGTATAGAGATACGGTTTTGATCAAATTAATTGATCGATCACCTACTTATACAATCATTGAACTATAGTTAGAACTTGGCGTAGTATTCATGGGTTTTAACAAATAATAATAATATTATGTACTACATTGTATTTAAAATGTATCTACAAACAAATTTTTATAGAGAGGGCCTTTCAGAAAAAACGCAATTTTTTGCGGCTAACAATTAAAATATGCTACTATTATAATATTAGTGTTGTTTAAGGTATCTATTGATATAATCTCTCAAAAGTGACAGCTGCAGATCACGTGACTTGACGAATGAAAACGTGAAGTAGACGCATTATATTTTTTAGTCAGTTGGCTAGTTCCACAAGAATTGGACTCTAGAATTGGGGGAGGGGGGAAGGAAGTACAGGAGTAATGGACGGAGAAGGGAGAACGAACCAGATACCTAATAATACCCTCAGTAATGGTAGATAAAACATTCCTTGGTGGGTCTTATACTTACAAATCCGTAGTGCATGACACGTGACGTCATGAGCGAAAAAATTAGTCATATATAGTCAACATACTATCTATGACGACAACTTGCGTTGCGTGTAGCATATGTTACAGTGATTCATAATTTAATTAATAGTATTTTATGAAAATATGAAATTAATAAACTATAGCTAAAATAATATTAATAATAATTTTAATTTAACATCTTGAAATGTTCATTTTAATTCTAATTTTAATTATTATTAGCTGACATTTTGGGGCGGGGGAAGGGTTCATACCCAATCGCTAGGTTCATGGTGGCGATCACTATTTTGTACATAGTAGTTTTCAAACTGTCTCAAATAATTTAGTATTATTAATAAAAATTAACCCGCATCGGTGATCGTATGGTTTAACACGTCATTCTAGTAGGTGACCTGGTTGTCTAGGGGTAAGTTGTCAGACTTCTATGCTGGCGGCCGGGGTTCAATCCTCGATCCCGGCAAAGATTTATCTGATTACCAAACCCTTCCTTCACCAGCCAGGCCTCCACCGTGGTTCGGATTCCACGTTAAACTGTAGGTCCTCCATTTCATCTCACAATCACACTACCATTACACATAAGCGTAAGTGCTTATAACCCTAACGGGTAGTAAGACGCGGTGCTAATAATAAACACGTCATTCTAGTGTTTGACTGGATTGCTGGCGAAAGAGAAATCCTAGTTGGAATTCCTCTCAAGTATACTGACGGTGTCATTTTCTCCATTATTTCCCACTTTCCCTCCATGAAAATGTATATACACTTCTTCTTAAGCTCTACCTTCCACATCTATACTCCATGTAGTATAATTGTTAATAGCTCTCACGAGTATTAAGACGCAGCGAGGAGGGGGGGAATGCCAATGGAGCGGATAAATGTAGAAGTCCATTGTTAGTTTTTGTTCCAGCACCGAGATGGCAGCACTTTCTGGCTTCTGAGGTCCGGATCGATAGAAAATACTTTTTATTACAAATACTTCATTGGAGGGAAATTATATTTTTA
Source organism: Timema poppense (assembly GCA_902141375.1). NCBI lineage: Eukaryota > Metazoa > Arthropoda > Insecta > Phasmatodea > Timematidae > Timema > Timema poppense. Next base: position 4,506 of record CABFOV010000524.1, read on the forward strand.
AGAAGTTTGACTTTAGAGCATCATATAAACTCTTTTCACTCTTCAAGGCTTATGAATACCCAAACCCATTAAAAATGTCGCTTAATTTATAAATTAAATTAATTAAGTGTAACTAAAAGCTTGGAACCTTAAAAATACCCACAAATATTTACTGATAAATGATATTTTGACAATAAAGATTTATACAAAAAAAGTACAGAATTGATTTCATCCTAACTATAGGAGCCATTTGATAGAGAGAAAAAAGTGATATAGTTGTGTGTCCATACCGAGTTTTGTTAAAAAGTAATTAAGTTCATAGCTTGGACATCCATCCTGGTATCGTTTAATTCTAGCTATAGCAAAATCCATAAGTAAATTATATTCTGAGGCTATTGGGAGTTTTATTTGGTCATTTTTAGCTAAATACTAACAATAATGATGCCCTTAGAAGGTAGGTATCAGAAAATTACTGATTTTTGTAAAATAATAAAATAAATAAGTTTCGTAAAACTTTTTTTTTTACCTATTTGGGTATTATTGCCTTAGTTAATTTTTTCAATACAGTTAATATCAACTAAGTTAGTAATAGTAATATTTATCTGGAATAAAGTAGGCCTATTAGTACAGAACTTATAAAATACAAAATTAAATATTTGTATTTTCAGAAATCCTTGGTCTCTTCAGTAATAAGTTTTACTCAGAAATAAGGATATTAATTTCATAATCATGTTACGCTTTTCAGATATAACTTTTTAACTAAATTTCTAAACCCATTTCAAATGAGACAGTCTTAGTGTCATAAAATAAAAAAACCTATTGCTTATTCGGACAATTGCAAATACACATTTGTCGCCATAGTTATTGGAGCATAAATGATTAAAGTAGGTTTTGCACATGACTTATATAATTAATATCAGTATCATGATATTTGTGTTTCTCGTTTGTTATCAAATAATGTTTATGCTATAATTTAAAATTAAAATGGGTTCATTTTGTTCCCCATTCCCACCTACCAAATATTTTTGTTATCACCGCGTCTTACTACCTGTTCATGTTATACGCATCTATGATATGTATTCTAGTGGGGTAGGTATTAGGAAAGAATAAATTTGGAGGTAATCTACCCTCATTTGCGGAAAAGGAAGGGGAAAAACCAATTATTAAAAAAACATCCCCAGTAAACCCGACTGAGATTTGAACTCCAATCTTCGTGTCATCAGCAGGCTAGTTTAATATGAGATTAACACCTTAGACCATTCGGCTACTGAAGTGGGCTCACATGGTTAATAGCTTAAACATTATCTATAAGGGCTGAAAATTAAATGATATTTTCTTAATTTATCTCTATCTGCAAGCAACAGCACTCTATAAAATTTATGCTTGTTTAATTAAAGAATACTTACAGGTAACAAGGTCATTTAGCCATTTCTAAATTCAGTAGAGTATTATTGTATTTTTAGCACCACACCTTACTACCCGTTCGGGCTACACGCATAATGTAATAATAACGCTAATGTGTTAAATAAGAGGAAAGTGGAATCTAGAGGATATGTAGCCACATAAAGAGATAAAGAGTGGATAACTATTTAGGATAACCATCCTTATTACACCCAACCATGATACAAGCCCCGGTTCTCCACGTCATCAGCGGTCTAGTCAACTGCGAGTGGCGACTTAGACCAGTCGTGCCCAATATTTTTTTTCTTCTTCTTAAGATCTTCTTCTCAACAGCGATTTATTTTTAGTAAATATCAGTGAAAAACATCACAGCGTTTCTTGCTTTATAATCACTTGTGGTGTTAGCGTAATATAATATTTTGATGGGAAAGAGAGAACTATTGGTCAGATCATAAATGTCCATATTATTTATATAGTCTAGTAAATTAAAGTATCCCCTCAATGTATTAATATAGTAATCTAATACTATAATGAAAAATATAAAAATCGTTTATCAAATTGTTAATGAAATGTAAATAATAAAAAGTGGTACATAGTAGTTTTGATAGTAATGTCAGCTTGGCATAATAGTTTAAGTTGTGTGAGCCACTACTTTTATTCAACATATCTATATTTCTCTGAGTAGTTAAGTAAAAAAATAGTACGGAACTCCACGTGGACTTTCACGCTCGATTATATAAAAATTGAGATATTTAATCAAAGCTCGTAATATATTTGAAACTAAATAATATACACTAGCAAACCTGAGAAAAAATTTGCTTTATACTTACGTTACACATTTTTTGACTCCCAAATTTAAATTTCATTATTGTATTTTAAAGAATTAAAGTCCTTGCATGTATATTTGAGCCAAAATAAATATTGTTATTGGGTCCACAAAGGTCAATTCTTCGTATTAAAATTTCGACTTCAAGTTAAAATTTTCTACATTTTACTAAGGGCTGTACATCTTATGTTTATCACATTTTTATTAAATTCCTCTTTATAAATTTAAACAAAAATAATAAGGTAATTTTGATTACTGAGACTAAAATGATAGATCATTGTTGTACAAACATTTCCCCTAAGAGGTTAAAGAAATAAATGGTACACAACTCCACATAGACTTTCTCGCTCTATTGTTTAAAAATGGAGATATTTACTCAATATTCGTAATATAATATACACTAGCGAACCCAAAAACAAATTGCGCTGTACATATGTAAAACTTTTACTCACAGTTTTAAATTTTATAATTTTATTTTGAAAGAATTAATGTCTTCACTTTTATATTTGGACAGAATACAGATATTGGGTCCGCAAGGGTCGGCACTTCGTATTAAAATTTTAAATTCTGGTTACAATTTTTTGGCATTTTATTAGGAGATGCACATCTTATTGTTACCGCATTGCTATTAAATTTCTAATTTATAAATTTGGACCAATAAAATAGGTAATCATTGACTATCGAGTCTAGAATGAAAGAGATAGACCATTGATGTACCAGGAGCGGATTCAGGAGTGAAATTTAACCAATTAAATCAGTGTTAAAGTCACTACTAGTTTTATTGTCGCGTAATACTATCTCACAAACCAGGTTTAAACTTTTAAAATTTTATTAGTGATATCATTAAATGATTAATATATATTAATTATTATAAATACTTACATTAAGTTAAAATGGTGAACATAGACATTAATGAAATTTCCCAAATTTAAGTTGTGCGACTCTCACCTTGTTGCACAAACATTGTTTAGGTTTAAATTTATTTTATCATTTTTATTTTTACTATTTCAATGAATATTAATAAATACAGAACTTTAAAATAATTTATTTTTAATTAACGGGGTGTTAACAAAATTTATTAATAATGCCACACACATAACATGTAAGTATTACTTAGTGGTAAAATTTCAATTTAGAATTAGAAATAACTAGCTGTACTCTGGAGTGGAGTTAAAGTTTGATTGTTAGAAATCTGAATAGATCCATCTATTTTACGACATTTTAGAAAAAATTCTAATTGAATATTTCGTAAGGAGTAAATGAATATAATAAAAGCCAAGGCTTAGAGGTTGTCGTTAATAATTTACAAAAAATTGAGTTCAAATCAATGTAATCAATAAATTTAATATTGAGAATAAATATCGTTATAACTAACACTTTTACAAGTTGTTTATAATCAATTTTATCTGTTTTTCACTTAACACACTTTGATATTTAAAATATTTAGCTTGACTATATTTAATTGAGTATGAGTCAAATTGGTCAAACTAGCAAACATGACATAATACATAGTTATTTTACAAGTTTTTAATTAAAGTTAAAATAAAACATATTAAAACAATAAGGTAAAACATGTCAATTCAAAAATGTGTGATTGCTTGGATTGTACAAGTTGCAGTATTCAAATAACTTTCTTAAAATATTTTAACACTATCTTTTTTTTTTTTTATCTATCTAAGTCGTATCTGAGATTTTTGTTCCCGTTACTCCTTTCAATGTTCCAGTTGAAACACTATGGATTTTTTCCATATATAATATTGCTGTCATAATAATTCGGTTGTCTATAGCTCCGTGGTCGACCGCCTATCATCACTATACGGAATAGATACCGTTTAACTAGCTGTTAATTGCTCTGTGGTCGAGCACTAATTAAATCGGTATATTTATTAAATGAAAGAAATATAAATATTGATGGCTGTTGATCCATACATGGTTTATCCAAATTACATATGTTTATTACTGATACATACTCCAATTAAATGCTTGCATCAATGCACACTTGTGATATTAACGTACATTATTGTCTTGTGTTTATCTGCTAGTGCTTCGTCTATTTGTCTTAGTTTCGTATGTTTTTGCGAGGGTCCGCCTAATTGTGCCAGCTAGTGCTCTTACAAGCGGCTTATATATGACATACCCCTTGGCTCTTGCTTCCCACGCCACCAGAGTTGTTCTTTTGACAGAGAAAATTATATAAAAAATATATTTTAATGGTATAATCCTTACATATTATTTCTGAAAAACTCGTGTTTCTTCATGGATGAATCGTAAAAGGATACTCTACATATGTTACTTTAAATAAAAATTAAGTTCATCCATTACTTTTTACCTATTTTAGAGGGATCCAAACCAATATCAGTACACAGTGTATGATGGAGATTACCTTAGTTATCCGACATGTTTTGGTACTCGATTTTACGTACCATATTCATGGAACTGTAAAATTAAAATTAAATACTTAGTAAAGAATATTGGTTAATATAAAAGTTAGATTGAGTGAAATATGGAAAGTAACCCATAACATAGAAAATTTGAATATTGTTAAATTATTATTCTTTTTTATAACATCTAAGCCTTGGCTTTTATTATAGCCAACAATTTTGTCTAGTTGAATAGCTTAAAAAAATATTTATATATTAATTGTTATAATGCTTAAACTTACTTCAATCTTAATAATAACTATTTGTTGATGTTATCATTTGCTTTTATTAATTTCAATACTAATCGCAAATTTGGAGTTATACGCTTCATTAGAGGATTATTCTCAAGTTCAGCTCTACACTGAAATATTACTTAAGGATTTACACTCAAATTTTGAGGTATTTTTATGTTAAAATTTCATGAGGTGCCTCCTCTCCCTCCCCAGCCCTTCCCGATGGGAGCAGTCACGTCCCTCCCCATCTCACGAAAATCCTAGATTCATCCCTATGCTGTACAAACTTTTCCCCTAAGAGGAAAAAAGAAAAACATCAACTAATTGAAAGATTTACTTATTTGTTTGCTCTATGGCATTAGAATAATTATTGCCTTTAAAATTAAGTAGTATCTCTTCACAACTAAAGCTCATAAAATTGTACTATAGATATAGAAATGTTTGCCTCTGTATACCCTAAAATTCATTTTAATTGGAAAATGGAAATAGCCAGTTTATTTATAATAGTAATCAACGTATAGATATGAATTTTAATGAAAATCGTTAGCGGTGATTTTGAGAAAATAGTTTTTTTTTCTTTTTGCTCTTTATTAAACTACTTTTAATTTTAAGTTTAAACAGGCACACAGACAGACGGCATTGCAAAAACCACTTTTTTAGGGTTTGGGGGTCATAAGACTTTGGCATCCATCAATATTTCAGGATAATTTTTTTCACATTTCGCAATACTTTACCTTATCTTTTCGAAAAGTTAAAATATATACATATTTGCGTATAGCTTGAAAGTAATTTGTTTTATAAAATTATATTTCAAAGAAAAGATTTGTATTGTAGCTATATCTAAATATTTTCAACGATGAGCAATTTTATATCTCAAATAGATTAGGAAATATTAATTAAAAAAATGAGATACGCATCAGACTCAAACCCTTAGACATTTTGCCGAAATATTGTGGGTAACCATTTTGTTTAGAATGTTTATAGATGTTTTGAAATGAAATATAATCAAAATCGTTAGAGCTGATTTTGAGAAAATAGCTTATTTCTCTTCTTGCCTTTCAGTAAACTACCTTTAATTTTAGTGTCAGATATCAAATTCCAAAAACCCCTCAAGGCAGCCCTATGAAAACACTAGATACCAAGTTTTATGCCCAATCGGTTAAATAGTTTAAGCTCTAGCTCGAGATACGGACAGACAAACAGACGGAAATTCAAAAACAACCTTTTTAGATTCGGGGAGTCATGAAACGTTGACATTCATCCAAATCCCGATTTTTTTTATTTTTTTTTACGATTACAATACTTTCTTTACCTGTAAGATAACGGGAAAGTAAAAATTATTAAACTTTAAATAACGATGCGATCGACCATATGATTCCACTACCATAAACCATGAAGCCATTGAAGCGATTCTTAGAGTTAAAACAAGAGATTTCATGACACAAGCATTTCATTCAAATACTTGCAGTTTTTGATCATTATGTTATTAATAAAAACTACTAGCGCTAGATCTATAAACCAAACTAGTTGTTAAAAACCACGTTAACTTTAAAATTTGATAAAAAAAACTATCTCGGTATAAAAATAACAGTAAGCCTACTTTTGAATCATCACTGTTGAACTGCCTTAAAATTAAAAACTTTTTTTTTCAATTATTATTATATTCATTTCAATGACTACAACTCATATACATGCTCTTATGGTCTGAATTTCAGCATCAAATTTCCTTGACAATTACTAGTAAAAAGCAGAATAATAAAAGAATCAAATATCCAAAGCTATTATTTATGCTTTTAGTGAGGATTACTCCATCTAGATATCATATTTCGTACTAATCCAGAGGTCCTGGATTTGATTCCCGTGTCCAGGTATCATTTTTCAATTTTCACAATAGAGTAATGAAAGTTTAACCCTTTATAACTCGTGAACAGTACTGATTTTAAATCAAGATTATTGCTATGCACTTAGAGGTTGTAATCAAATGTTTATTGGCCTGTGAACTTAGTAATCTTATCTCGACAACATGTACTAGACAATATAAAGTATCTGAATTTAGTATGAGAGACAGTATATATATTGGAAGGAACTCAGTTGATATTTATTAAAGTTATTAAATCTGTCTATTCTCCATTTATACATCAAGTTGTATGATCTTACTTACTTTACTTTTAAGCGATAGTATGGTAACTAATAAAGTGTCTTATTGTTTTGTTTTTGACGCAGCGTCTCACTACCCTGTGGGTTATACGTTTATAAATAATGCTATTAATAAAAAAAACTTTCATAAGAGTTGACCAAAAAACAATAGGTTCGTATTATACAAATATTTCTTCCTACCATAATCCTACTATATATTTTGTGTTCAGCTTCTTTGCATAACATAACCATATATTTTACACTAATGGGGTAACGATAATAAAGCTATATACAGAAAAAAAAAATCCACATTTGTAAGAAGGAAGAGTAGAAAAACATTGATAAAAAATCACTGTACCCGGCTAGGGCCTGAACACCAAACTTTCCGTCAACGGAAAATCAGATAGAAAGAGATGATGTTTTTGTCCAAATTACCACTTTTTGAGAATTTTAGAAATCCTTGCACAAACATTTTTCTTTTAAAGTCTTGACTATATTTTTATACAAACGTAAATTATCATATACTCCTTTATATAGAAAAACTATGATTATAGAAAACCCTATTTTGTAGTCAAACTAGCTTATTTTTATCTAAGATTTTTAACTTGTCCAAAAATGTAATTGTTTTTATAGTCAAATGACAACCAAATTTAATTTAAAATATTTTTAAGTGGAAACCATTGCCCGAAAAGTATGGCACAACATTTCAAATCTTACTAAATATATTTCTAACTAGACTAGAGATGACATTTTATTGTAAATTATTCAACAGCAACAAAAGTTTGGAATAATATTGGTTGTACATAAAATTAAATGTCAAAAGAAACGTTTTGACTTGACATCACCCAATGATTATATATTTTATAAAACTTTAAATCTATCCGTACATTCGATTTTATGTCCATTGGTTTAATGTCATCGGATCGAAACGAGACATGACTCCTGTACTCTCTATAACAGGGCAAGCTATCTACCATAACGCTATCTCATCAGCGAGGGAAGCAGTGTCGAAAAAACTTACTCTTAAGTGTGGTTACATTTGTGTCTTCAATTTATAACAATTCGAATATATTAACTTTTAATGGGTAAATCTTCTTTGTAAGTTTCCTTAGCATCGAAGAGTTTGAATACCAACAAACCCATTATATGTATCATTGGTAACGAGTGTTTGGGATATACTAGCACAACACAACTCTTATTCAAATAAGATGATTTACAATTAAATGTATTTACTAAAGTCTAACATTAAATAATGCATGAATACTTAGTTGATCTTTGCAACAGTGACTCCGCGTTAGTCTATTTTTGTAACTTATTTCAACAATGCTTCCAAGTAAAAGATCCAATGCTACCGTCCTGGCATTTACATCTTAAATCAAGGTATATTTTCAGTTATTTTATGATTTTGATGTAAATTGTGTTTATTGAGTGTGTTTTTTCCTTTAGCAATAAATACAAACTATTTCTATTGCTGTTCATTACAACGGCGCCTCCAGGTAAATGAACCTATTTAGTGTGCTTGCATTTGCGTCTTAAATTTAGATATTTTTCTGTTATTTTATGGTTTTGCTTGTGAATTGTATTTATTTAATTATTTATTTTGATAATAAGTATAAACTATGTATTTTATTATTTATTACAACAGTGTCTCCACATAAGAAGAAAGCCACTCTTGCTTACATCAGCGTCTTAAATTAAGATATTCTTTCAGTTATTTTCTGAATTACATGTAAATTTGATTTATTTTGTTTTATTTCTTTGATAATAATCTTAAACTTAAATTTTAATAATACATTTGATTTAAATGTATTTTGCTCTTTATCGCGACAATGCTGCTATGTAATAGAGCTATTGTCATCGTGATTGCATTTGCGTCTTTAGTTTAGGTATTTTTTCAGTTATTTTATGGTTGTGCTTGTAAATTTTGTATATTAATTTCAATTCCTCGATAATAAATTAAAACTATTCATATTAGTGTTCATTATAACAATGATTTCACGTAATAGGGTGAGTGTTAGTGTACATGGATTTATATCATAAAATTAAGTATTTTTACAGCTATTTTAAGGTTTATCTTATAAATTATGTTAGTTTAATTTTGTTTCTTTTATAATAAATCAAAACCATTTATTTTGTTGTTTATTTCAACCATGCTTCCACCTAATAGAGACAATGTTAGGGTGCTTAAACTAGCGTCTTGAATGGTGGTGTTTTAAAGTTATTCTCTGGTTCTGCCTATCATTTATGTGTATTTAGTTTTGTTTCTTTGATAGTGAATTTAAACTTTGTGTGTGTGTGTGTGTGTGTGTTCATTGTAAAAGTTATTACATGTAGTAGAGCCCCTATTATCGTGCTTACATTTTGCGTATTAAATTAAGTATATTTCCAGTAATTTTATGCTGTTGCTTGTGAATAAGTTTTATTTAGTTTTGTTTTATGTACTAAACCAATGCAACGATTTTATTTTATGTAGTAGGTATCTTAATATAAAGTGCTTCTTTAAAAGTACTTCGTGTGTTTCTTAGATAGTATATAATATATAATCTAATATAATTCTAAGGTTTGTTTGCTCGTTAGAATTTTTTTTCCCCTTTTTCTGGGTAGTATAAGAAATAAGAAAATAAATAATCAATTTTTAGTATGTTTGTTTGATTGGGTGTTGCCAGTAAACTCAAAAATTACTCATCGGATTAAGGTGGGATATTTTTGTTATATTATTTATTTTTCAGGTAACCATGTCAAGATAAGTACCATAGTCATATCTCATCATCATGAAAAGTATTATCGGAAAAACTGGGCCTAGGCAGTGAACATATTTCGTGGCTGATATCACTAATACATAATATGGCAAGTGATATGAGCAGGGGTTTGGAGTGAGAGATGATGGTTGTGAGTCCGTTTCTTCGTGAATATTCGTATGCGCATAAAACAATGCTCTCGAATAATATTTTTTTATTTCTAGCATTTGAATTTGTTGAACCTGTTGGTGTATTGTTTACTGCGAGTAAACCTCCGGATAAACGCTAGTGATAAAAAAAAAATATTCAAAAAAATGCATAGCAATTAAATAATCAGGAGGTAATTGATTAATTTTTATTATAGACGAAGCGAATACTAAGAGATTAGAGCCAGTTTTCTTTGTGATATTCAAACTGTAGTGTTTTTATGTAAATTCACACAAGCCAACAGATGACTTCACAGTGTGAATCTATTTTACATTATTTTAACACCAAGAATAAATTTAAACTAATTAAAATTTCACAAACATGCATATCTCAACCTGTTCTTTTATAATAAATTATACATTTATATTTTATTTGAAAGAGATTTTTTAGGAATACACGATCATCAAAAAATAAATGAATGAAAAATAAATGGCAGAGACATTCAAAATAAGGTTGATATTTATTTCAGTTTACTTAAATTAAGTATCTTAATCTACCCTTGTTCAAATTTTAAAATATGTAAATGGGTCATTCTCACACTTTTGGTTTCGACGTTTTTTCAAAAGTGTCACTTTCGTCAATGATGGCGGTGTTACACTCAAGTTTACTATATTTGATTTGATTGTACGTTTGTGTGTTTGTCAGGATTTTAAAAGTTTCATTTCAATATAAGGTCACTAGTAAAATAACAGTACTGTGAATGTTGTGTTCATTTTGACTAGGAAGAATGTTTTCTAGGCTTTTAGGAAGATATTAATTTTATTCTTTATCATTTGTTTAGTTGGCAACATACCTGCCTACTGAGCTAAATATCCTGGGCTAGATTTCTGACATGGTAGAAGGATTCATCACAGTAATACGAGAATTCGAAAGTCAGTATTTAAGTGAGAAGCAAAGTCTAAGAGAAACTTGAAAATATGAAGCAAAGGATAATTCAATTGTAAGACTGTTGTCACATAACACTACTCTTTTAATTTTTAAACCATACATAAAGTTCACCTAACTAAAGATATAGATTTAAATGAAAAAATAAAGAACTTTATATTATTTTAAGTTGACAAATCTGAATTCATCAATGCTTACGTCACATATTACATTTAATCCCTTTTTGTTAAAAACATACTCCCCAGTAGATATTCTGAAAAATTATTACATGTTGAAAAATGTTATATTTAGAGATATACTTCAAGTCAGTTAATAATATTTAGAAGTTTTATTCTTCCTTCAAACACATTTCAAATCTTCGAAGATTACTTTGGGTATCGAAATCAAAATAAATATTATTTGACCATCTACTTTGATAGTGGTACAATTTCTTTCTATGTCTGTGTAAGAATAAATTATATTAAACCTTTACTATGACTAACTTTAGTCAAGTATTGATAGCAGAAATTATCTCCGTTCAAAGAGCCACTGACGTTTGTCTCTATCCCTTGTAGATGATTGTGTGTATGCTTCGGGGTGGTACACTCATAGAAATTACCCCTCGTATCGGATCCGTGAATGTCGCTCTTTTCCCTTCCTCTTGTCTGGAATACATAGCAGGTCGGTTCCATTAGAAACAATCATTTTTCTCAGAAGTATTACTGCCCATCCGGGCTATTTTAATTAAATTAAATTAATGATATAGGTATAATTAAGGGATTATTTAGATAAAAGGTACTTTAATTTGCATGGAAGGAATTTGTAAAGCAAATTAATGGAAGAAACACCTTCACTACATCTGGAGGTGATTCTAAACCCAACTCCGCAAAAAAACCAGACTAGACAAGAATGATTCCTTTGTTCATGTACTCTCTGGCGCAGGTGCCATGGTCTCACTTAAACCTCCATGTAAAATTAAATAAAGCAAGCTTACTTTGTCTTATATGGTAGGGCCAAAGTATTATCAGTCAAAGTAGGACTGCTACATTGCTTGATTCTAACATGTGGCTGATTACTTATAAGATAGGGCCACAGTCCAATCATTCAAAGTAAGATTGCTACCTTGTTTGGTGATACTGTACTATAGATTCTAAGATAGGGCCAAGATAAGGTTAAGAGGTGTGGCTAACGTATCAACTGAAAGTGTTCTCTCACCGGTTCTGCACCACGATGGTGATGACGCCATCTGGAGCGATAGCGGCCACCGTCTCCAGTCCTTGGAGCCCGTTATCGTCGTATTGAAGGTCAATCCGTCCAGACCCGGCTCGGATGAACTTAGAAAAATGGCCCAGGCCGTAAAACATGGGCTGCTTGTAGAACTCGTCAGCCGTAGCGTTGACAATGATTGGAGAGTCCACCACGTTGTTAGCCCAATTGGGACCCCCTTTTATGTCAAGGACGAGGTTCCAGTCAACCCAGCCAGAAACCCAGTGGTTCAAAACCTGCGGATGTGACGTTGTATTTTACATTACTTGGCTGAGCTTTCATTTCTCTAAGTATGTCACACTTATCGGGGTTTATGGGTTCTAGTATGTCAGACTTACAACAGGTTTGATTTTCAGTGATTAAATGGTCAAAGTTTGATTCTCACTAAGGTGTACTGGTTTGGATGTTATTTCCAGGTGTGATTCATAACTGTCACTTTTACATCTTCTCTCTCCAATGATGAGGATGCACTTATTTTAAACTACCCTCCTCTCCCATACTACTCCTCAGATTAATCAATCACTCTGAAATATAAAATCAGTTCCCAAGATTTCACACTACATTTACCCTGAAAGGTAGAAAGAAACTTAACTTGCACCTTTCCACCATGGAGTAGCTAATAAGCTAGGGCAAAAGTGTAATCTGTCAAGGATTACCTTTCAGGATAAACTGAATAAAATACATATTTAACAAGATATTTATTTAGATCAAGGATCTCCAGACTATTGCGCGCGGTCCACATTTGGGCCGCCACAAGATTATCTACGGCCCATCCCAGGACTTAATTAAAAAATTAATTGATTGGTTTCCCTTCATTATTTCTTAACCACGCACTACTTTTGACATATCCAGTTACTGTCGCACGCGTGCTTCCCCCCATGACCCCAAACCAAAATACTGTCTGAATTGCAAACCCTCATTTTCAGTTGCAGGTGCCATTTGATTAAATACCCCAAACCATTGTGTAGGAGACAGCTGGTGTCACTTCCTGTACCCACAACGTTATTCATTAATTTATAATTTTTCTACCCTTGGCCCATCAAAATGTGTGCAACATATTATTTGTCCCGTGTACCAAAATGTGTATATACACCTAATTTAGACTAATATCAATATTTTTATTAATATCTGTTATTGGTAATGTGTGAATATTTTACCTCGATTATGCTGGATACGTAGCTTTCTGCTCGTTCCCAGGAGCCTAGCTGAACAGCAGGACCAGGATCGGAGAAAGGACCTAAAAAATTTGTTAATTTAAATAATTGGTGCAATTTCAATTTAAAACTAAAATAATAAAATGGAATTAAATTTTTTAAGCTGTCCTAAATATTTAATTCCTCTAACTAAATAATTTAGTGAAACTAGATTTAAAAATCTAAAGAATTTCTACTTAAATATTGAATTGTTCTTTCATTTTAGACCTAAACAATTTAATTAATTTTAAAATAAAATTATTTTCATGGCTTCGATTTTCCTAAATGTTCCTGCCACTCATTTATTGCTCGAAATGTAGACCTACATCAAACATAAAATCATCCAGAGGTCCTTATATATTTTTTGATAAAATGGAAGTTATTTATTATTATTATTATTATTATTAGCACCGCGTCTTACTACCCGTTCGGGTTACACGCACTTACGCTAATGTGTAATGGTAGGGTGATTGTGAGATGAAATGGAGGACCTACAGTTTAACGTGGAATCCGAACTACGGTGGAGGCCTGGCATTCCCCACATTCACAAGAAGTCTTGTCAGAGGTGAAGGAAGGGTTTGGTCATATTATTCTTAAATTATCAATAATATTATATTTTATAACATACTGAACACAAATGTGGAGGTAAGTTTTTAAATCACGAAATTAATCTAAAAAAATATAACAAATGTTTAATGAACTTATTTGAATAAACGTTTTTATTTCAAACGTTATCTGAATCTGTTCAGGCTAATAAGGAGCCATATAAAATATATAACTATGCATCTAATCTCACGAATACTAAATAAGTTATTTCTCCTGTAGATTATAAAACCATTCAAATGAAATCTAATCCAATGTAAAACCAAATGCTGATAACAGTTTTACTATTTTTGGATACATCATTATTACGTTCAACAAGTGCACAAAGCGGATTAAAAGTCATGATAACCTTGTCTGGTTTCCCAGTGATATGGAGGTTGGAAATAGAATATTTAATTGATTCACCATCCTAAATTAGTTCTCACTCTTCTTTCATGTAAATTTGGGAAAATTTACTCTACATTTTATATTCCTCAAACATATCACATTAGTGTAAATATACAAAACCCGAGTGGATGCAAAGACGTGTTCTATGTAAATAAAGGTCCCATAAAACTTTTTAAAATATATATTTTGAAATAGTCTATAAAATGATTCGATTGTAAGGATACGTATAACCTAAAGAGGTAGTAAGATGCGGTGCTGAAATATTTACATGTAAATATGTTGGATGCAAAGCTGGGAAACGGCCAAATGACGGATTCATTGCTCAATCATAGTATTTAACGTTTTAAATAAATAAATAAATTTGTAATCTCTGTCTGGGTCTGTTTGCATATCAATTAGATCTACTTGTCTTCTTGAATTCATGTGGTTGCTCAAAATTGGGCGCGCGCCACCTGCTCAATCTGGTCGAGAAACGAACTAAAATGTTATTTCAAGCTTTGGTCGTTTAGTGACTTCACAATCCTAGGTTTGGCTGTTTTAAGGTGGACAAACCCCGAAATTGAATAGAGATTCGAGCTTTGGTCATTTGCAAATGTCCAATCCCTAGGATTGAGCAAAAAATATATGTTCATTGGCTGTTTTCGGGCTATGTGTCCAACATATATGAGGGGATCGCGGTAAAAACACGATAACCCTCATTTTATGAAAAAATGTGTTAGCACGGTTTTCTGGTAGCTTACCTCTTGAATTAAAAGTTGTGTTTATATTCAGTCAACACCTGGAGGATAGCTAATTTCGACCAACATTTTATTTATTTTTTATAGCTAGATTTACAGGTTGTATAGACGTTTAAATAGTGAAAAATCTCATCTAAATCTGTGAGGGCTATCATGTTTTTGCCCCGACCCCCTCAATAGGCCTAAATATCTATCTATGTTCCTATATATATAGTTATAAATACATATGTGTACGATGCCTATATATACATTTATATGTCCGATGAATATACATATATATGTATATTTCCGATGTCTATATACATATATATGCCTAAATGGACATAATAGAGGAGAAGGTGGTATTATGGAACCCTATTTTCATTATAGTGAATTGTAAACAAGGTATCATAACTACGCCCATATTTTTTGTGCTAAAGGTACCAGTAATTATTAAACAAAATGTTCCTAATGGGATTTTTCGCTAGCATAATTATAAGTATGGTTTTTGAAGGCTTTTGTCAAAAAAGTCAAAAAGTAGTTTTTGGGAAGCCGGGTGGTAATATGGAACCCCACTGTGTGTTTTCAAATAATGCTTTAATGTATCCAAAAACAAATATAAAAGTACAAAAAAAAGTAATTAATTACAAAATCATTTACTCCTATGTGTTTTATCTAAAAAATGCTTTAATAATAATAAAAAAGATAAATGAAAAGCGAAGAAGCTAACTATTTACAAAAATCACATATGTAATGCTCCTTTTCAACATCAGCGCAATATTTGTGTGCCCACATAGCGCACATTAGGCATTGCACCCACACCTCCCCATGAGCATCATCTGTGAACAACCCATCACAAAACAGACAAGCAGTGTCATCTTTAGAAGGGGGTGTCTCCTCGTCGGGAAAGTCGGAAGGAGAGTCAACAGACGAGGGTATGTCAATCGAGTCTTTATCACTTGAACTGCTGCTGATGCGTTGTCGCTTTGCCTTGGGTGTTTTGCCTCTTGTTGGCCTTTTGACACCGGAAGTTGAAGGCTGATCTTTATGCACAGAAATCGATGTTGCTCCTCTTCCACGTCCCCTGCCACGAATCGAACTTTTTCCCCTGTTTGGTGGTTTTTATCTATAGTGTTATTTATCTATTTCTAATTTTTTCATTTTCATTCTTTTTTTTCATTCATATACCACGTACTTTTATCAAAATTATTCCATGGTTTGAATTTGTGGGTAATACGGAACCCCAGAGGAGTTGGGTTCCATATTAAAAGCACCAATGGGGTCCGTATTTCACGCATCGCCATCTTGGATTAACTTAATTTCTGTCGACACCAACTTTAAAAACGTGAACATCAGACAGATTAGCATGTACCCCTAGGCCTCTAGAACGGGACACATGCACCAGTTAACCTACAACTACATGATTTATATTTTATAAATAATTAAATTCACTTACCATTCAAAAGTTTGGAATTGCGAAAAATACAAACGTCCTGTTTCACTGAGCGCAACCGCATAACTGAATTGGGAGGCGTTCTCCCCTTGCTATGGGTGGCTGCCTAGTGCAGTTAAGCCACAATCCGTTGGAGTTCGCCTCTATTATCAGTCTGAAATTGAGGGGTTCCATAATACCTGTGGGTTCCATAATACCACCTTCTCCTCTACTAATAAAATTAACTATGAAAATTTGTTTTATTGATAAAGCCAACAGTAAATTTAGGACTGATTTTATTTACAAATTTTATTTATTTGGGGTTGTGATTTTTCACTTCTATTTTGAAAACAATTTTAATTATATGAATCTATTTCTATAATATTTATGCCTCTTTATGACTTTCGTTCCATTTCTTGTTGACTTCTCAGCTCGATTGAAAACTATTGGTCAAAGGTACAACTCACCATGACAAGCCTCAGTATACAAGATGAATATATCAGGATTCTCATCATGGAACTGTGTCAGAATGTCGGGGCTAGACATATTATCGTTATACCAGTGTACTGCAAGACCAGAAGCGAAACGTTTCAATAGTTCTGAGGTGAAAAGCTGAAAGACATTAACAAATTAACCAAATAAGAATGTTAGCACTTTTAGGAGTGAAACGTTTCAATGATTCTGAGGCGAAAAGCTGAAAGACATTAATAAATTAACCAAATAATAATGTTGGCAGTTTTAGGAGTGAAACGTTTCAATGGTTCTTAGGCGAAAAGCTGAAAGACATTAATAAATTAACCAAATAATAATGTTAGCACTTTTAGGAGTGAAACGTTTCAATGATTATGAGGCGAAAAGCTGAAAGACATTAATAAATTAACCTAATAATAATGTTGGCAGTTTTAATTTCAAACATAAAGACATTTATAATGTCAAAAATCACTTGTGTTTATATTCCCCTTCAACAGCGAAAGAAAACATAAATATCAATAATTGCCTTAGAATGTAAGGAGTTTTCATTCTAAATATAATGGTCACTATGGAGTATAAATATAACAATTATGAAATCAATTGCCCTTGAATGTTCGTTGTTTTCATTCGAATTATAATGAATTATAAACACTAAACAAATCTTGTTCTAGAATGTTCAGAATTTAATCTCTAACTTCTGGGTGAGATGATAAGGATTGACTTGTCGTAATCATTTAATTTATTTTACGGGTGCGTTAGTATAAGAGCTTACATCAATTGGGGTTGATAGTATACGAGGCCACCCTTGTAATCCCATTACCTTTCGCCACACAAGTGAAAACATATTTTTAATCTCATCGGAATATAGTCCTAAACTAAGATATCTCTGCAAAGTGGGGCATTGTCTAAAACAAGATGGATTAACAGTATTTTGTTACTTTAGATACTTTAAGCCGGGAGGTTTGGGGGGGGGGGGG